>VWPU01011588.1:395211-492816 GCA_013398955.1 Callaeas wilsoni | reverse complement strand
AAAAAACCAAAACACAAAAACCACTTGAAAAAGGGAACGTAATACTAGAAGTAATACTTAAAACAGCTGTGACTATTTCTAATAATAAATATAGTTATTATAGCATTAGCCACATGGCTGTCCTGGCCCTGGAGGGAGTTCTTGTAGTCTTTGATATGAATTTCTGCAGCTGCTGTCACCTACCAGTTCGCCCCAATTCTTCTGAAGTGTAACATTTTCTAAGGAAATGCTGAAGATAATGCAACAAAAAATAATTACACATGTAAGACTAAATCTATACTGTAATCATCTGTTCAGTGATCTCATCCAGTGCATTTAGATCACAGAATCATAGAAATGTTTGGGTTGGAAGAGACCATAAAGGTCATCTAATTCCAACCCCTCAGCCATGGGCAGAGATGCCATTCACTAGACAAGATTGTTCAGAGCCCCAAGCAAGCTGGCCTTCAATATTTCCAGGGATGGGGCACCCACAGCTTCTCTGGGCAAATGGCAGTGGTGGCACACACTGAGTTACCAGAATAATGTAGGTCACTTTGCATGCTGTTTCTACAAAAAACAGAGAATTTCACTCTGTAACTAAGAGTTGTCCCTAAAAGCCTTTTGTTGAGTCTTTCAAATAACAAAAAATGCCTAACCTAAGTAAAATATGTAGTTTTATATGCAAAGTAGAAATGAAAATGCGACTTACCTTGAAATATAAATATTTACAAAATGCATGTGTACTAGAGCAGTATTTTGAAGTGTACACCTGCAGCAGATGGCATATGGTGTTATTTTGTTACAAGTATGTTAAATCCCAAATATATGACTGCAAGCTTTGACTGTGAGTGTTGGAACACATGTGTACCATTGCCAATAGCATAGACATAGACATGCTTCCCGTGGTATTGTCTTATGGCAAGAAGGAGACTGCCCTTAACCCCTAGCCCTCTTTCATTTAAAAATGTCCTTGCTAGTCAGAAAACTTGATATACTTTCCACAAATCCTGTTATTAGCAGAGTCACTGGTGTGCCTAGAACTTTTCACAGATTTGGCAGATTTTGTACAAACCACAAGCAGGAGCAATGCAAAACAACACAATTTCAATTCAAACTTAATTTTGCTTTTGATGTTGGTTTATCTTTAATATTGACTTACAACATATATTGATGGTACAACCTATGAGTTAAAATGCACATTGCACACTCAGTAAGCCATAAAACTGTCCTTGTACCCAGGCGAAGGGAATCTGGTGTATACTGCAACTGTCTTGCAGGATACTTTCTTGCTTGCTTCTCAGCAGCTTTCACAAAAATCTGCAGCGGGATAAAAGCACATCTTTTGATGACTCAAGGCAAGTTCCTACTGAATGCAGAAGTCTCCTCAAGATAGCACCCACTTTGAGCCAATTTTCTAGTTAGCTCCTGATGTTGTGGTCCACATGTGGTTTGGTTGATGAGACAAGGGCAACAGAATTGCTTACCACCTTCTCTCTAAATCTGTGGGGTTTTCAGCAATACAGAAATACAGCAAAACTTTTTTTTTTTGTTTGATTGGTTGGGGGTTTTTTTGTTCCCCAGTTACACTTCGAATGTTTGAGGGGAATGGGTCATCTAAAGAAGATGTAGTCACAACTTGGTTGAAACTTGCAGGATGAAACACAGCAGCTACAGTTCAGGAGAATATGCAGACAAAGCAGTTTTCTGCCACTTTGAGGTACATATATTACTGGCAGTAACAGGACACAAGCAACCCAGAAAACTGGAGTAAGGTTACTTTATGATATGGTAATGCAAGCATCCTTCTCAAAGATGATGCAAAATAGCATACTTGTACTCAGTTCAAGATATCATTTACATAATTTTTATTTTTTGACAAGTAACCTATGTTTGAAAACATTTTAATATAACGAGTCTAAAAATATTCTTAGTATCACTCAATAGTAGTGAATAATAGTCATAATAAACATAAATCAGGATTTATTTGACGATGTTTTATTGCTGGGAGATTGTAATTCAATGTATCATGTTTAGAGCAATGGATACCCTTTATGTCTTTATAGAACATGGATTTGAATTGTTCACATTAGTCATGATTAAAACCAGAATGTGGTAAACCCTTTAAACTACCACTGAGTTCTTCAGTATCTGCCACCTTTATGAAGATGTGGCTGAAAGGAACTGGGAAAATATTATACAAGTACATATATTTGCCAAATTCTGTGAAAGCTGTAATAATAATGTTTACATAATAATTGCATAATGTAATAATAATGTAATAGTGAGCTAGATATTACATTACTGCAAAAATATTGCATATATTTAGAAATTATTTCATTTATCCTCACAATGCTAATACAAGAAAACATTATTACTCTCCTTATTGTAAACTACTGGCTACATAAGACAATGTAACAAATTTTGATAGATAATGGTTCCCTTTAAAAGAAAATATTAATGAGACCTGATCTTTTCTGACATTTTACCAAGACTATGTGTCCTATACTTAGTTTAAAACCATTAGAGAATATTTAGAGGGAGTGGCCGCCATCTTGGTTTGGGTCTCGGCAGTCATGCAGAACTAAGTGCAGCTCTTTCCAAAGAAGAAATATTTTGAAACAGGAAGGATATACAGATGAAAATGTATGAAGTCTGGATGTTAGCCAAATGCCAAATAGATTAGGATCATTTAGTATCTCTTACTGAGGTCATAAGTATCTAAAATCCTTCCTCGATGATGTAAATCTCATTTATTTAAATGAGTATTGCATTCTTCCTCTGTGTTTCTGTCTCACAGACAAACACTGAAGACTGGATATGTCATACAGTATTGCAAGTAATATTTAATTTTTAAATTAATTATATCTAACTTTCCTCTTTAGTAGCAGGAAATTGCCAGATCAATCTGAACTCTGCTTACTTTTTACTTTTTATCTTAGAAAAGTTCTGCTTTTGAAATAAGTTCTGCTAAGAACATGTCAGTGAGTGCATCCTCATGGAGTCTGCATATTTCTTTTAAATGCTTGTCTCAGAATTGAGCAATACCAAAAGATGTTTTGACAGCTTTGTAAAACAAATGGTAGTGCTTGTTACTACACTGAATGGAAGAGAAAAGGTGGAATTGTTCATCATTAGAGTCAGAGGTGCCTGGATTACCACCTGAATTTGTTTTTCTCTCTCTGCCTTTAAACTATTCTATTGAAAAGTTGCATACAACTTTTCAACACAAGTCTTTTACAAAGAAGGTTAGAAAGTTAATATTCTTTTACTTATTTTTATTTGAGGAAACAGTATCATAAATTGCAAAATTAACTTGGCACCTAACAGTCATCAAATATCTAATGGTATCCTGGCTCTTCAGAATCTTATCCTGGCCTTATCCATCATGATACACTGAAATTGAAAATGAAGAAATACATATATTGTTATTCTCTTGTTCTACATGATCCTGCACTCAAGTAATAAATGTAATTATATAACGATAAATATCAAAACAGAAGAAGTACTCAAACTCCCTTAAGAGATGCTGCAGTGAATGTATATAAGACTTGCACCATCCATAACTAACGCTTCTGATAGGGCTGTTGTCTGACATGCTTTTTCTGATCTATGTAAAAAGAATAGGGTTTTATCCTGAACCTAGTGAATCGAAATGATTTATTTTAATTGGGAGAGGGGAGAGAATGCTTTAATTAATTATTTTTAAAGTACATTTATTAAATATAAGCAATTATTCTGAAAATGCACAAAGCCAGCCATAGTAGTTTTAATTTCTTGACTTTTTCCTGACACGATTGACATTTCTTCTGAGATGTTCATATAGTTGTCTAAATTCTTGTCAAAACATATTGGTGTCATGGATGTTGTTTTTCTTTTGACAGATTCATATCTAGCTAGCTAGATTTAGTTTTCCAGGACAGAATTTTTTACATGTAGATGCTGGCATTGCCAACCATCACTTCAAGAACAAATATGGAATTCACTAATTTTTTTCTAAATTCCAAAATTACATTCTACAGCCATATTGCATAAATCTAGAAATAACCAAGTAATGCTGATTAAAATAATGTGATCATTCATTTAGGATATAACTGTTATGAAGTGAACATTACATCACAGTCTGTTATCAAAGAAATGCAATTTGCAAGCAGAGAAATCAAGGTACTCAGTGGATCTTCTAACTTTGGCTATGACATTAGCTGGGATAAGATATGTTCTGAAATTCACTGGACTGTGTTGTGTGCATTTGTCTGCTCCTGTATGTATCTGAGACTCTTGAAAATAATGGAAACCTTGTCTAAAGACAAATGTCCCAGCTATTTGCAAAGGAATAAAGCAAGATGGTCCCCATGGAATTTTGCAAATACCCCAGTGGCAGAAGAGGCCAGGATCGTTCTCCTTCGTCATACTATTAAGTTGAGAGGCTTCAGGGGCCACCTTGGTCTGAATGTAATTACTGATCCCTTCTTCATGGGATCCAGTGAGACAACGTGGGAACAGTTGAAAGCTGCACAGGGTCAGGTTTCGACTAGACGTTAGGAAGTATTTCTTTACTGGGAAGGGGGTCAAACACTGCGAGACCCTTCCTAGAGAGGTGGTGCCCCAAGCCTATCAGTTCCTAAGAGGCATTTGGACAATGCTGTTAACAAGAAGCTTGAACTTTTTGTCAGTCCTGAAGTGGTCAGGAGGTTGGACCAGAGGATCATTGTTGATCCCTTCCAACTGAAATATTGTATTCTATGCTATGCTATGCTATGCTATGATTACTGGTCCTTAGGTACCATTCAAACACCTCAAAGTTCTTTAAAGGGTCTCTAGCTTTGGTTAGATGCCTTCCCCTAAAATGCACAGGCAGAGGTATTCTTGTGGTGAAGGGGCTATCGAAATGATTGGGTAGAAATTTTCTGCTGATGGTTCCCAGACTAGGAATTGTTGAATCTTTTTCATTTTCTTTTTCTTTGAAAGATTTTTTTAAAAGTTAAAATATCTGGTGTTCAAAGGCAGAGGCCCACAGACAGAGATAAACAGAATGACCCAGTGGAAAAGGACCTGGGTGTACTGGTTGGCAGCTAGCTGAGCATGAGCCAGAGTGTGCCCAGGGGGCCAAGAAAGCCAATGGCATCCTGACTTGTACCAAAAATTGTGTGGCCAGCAGGACCAGGGAAGTGATTTTTCCCTTGTACTCAGCACTGGTGAGGCCACACTTCAAGTCCTGTGTTCAATTTTGGGCTCCTCAGTTCAAGAAAGACGTTGAGGTGCTAGATTTTGTCCAGAGAAGGGCAGCAAAGCTGAAGAGTCTAGAAAGTAAATTACATGATGAGTGGCTGAAAGAACTGGCGTTGTTTAACCTGGAGGAGACTCAGGTGAGACCTTATTGCTCTCTGCAATTGCCTGAAAGGAGGTTGTAGCCAGGTGGGGATCGGCCTCTTCTCCCAGGCAACAGGTGATGGGACAAGAGGATATGACCTCAAGTTGCACCAGGGCAGGTTTGGGTTGGACATTAGGAAGAGTTTCTTCCTGGAAGGGGTGGTTGAGCATTGGAACAGGCTGCACAGGTGGTGGAGTCATCATTCCTAGAGATGTTCGAGAAATGACCAGGTGTGGCCTTTAGTGCTATGGTCCAGTTGAAAAGATGGTGTTCGGTTGAAGGTTGGACTCAACAATTTGGGAGGTTTTTTCCAACCTAAATGATTCCAGGATGGTATAAAAATCTTTCCTATATTTTGATCCCGTGAAAACAAACTTCTCACACAATTATATGTTTAATTTCTGTATGTGACATAAAATTTTAAAAGCCCCCAAAACTTCACTTATCCTAGAAATGCATCATCTTAGCAATTACAGCATTGGCCTGAATTCAAATCCCCATTCTGCTGAATTCAATTCTGGAATGGCAATCTATATCCTCTAGGAATACCCATCATTAAACAATTTAGTGTTTTAGCTTGAGCACCTTTTTTCTCTCTTGTTGGAACTCTTCCACTTTATATAAATAATTAACCAAGCATTGAAAGAGTGATGTGAACTTGCAGCTCTTATATCCTGGTTGAACCTCTAATTGCTGGCCTGGCTGCAGCCAGCTCATGCTTATTTGCATTAGATATTCTCTATTTGGAGAAAAATGTGCTTACAAAACATTTTTAACCTGAAACAGGGCAGTGAAGAAGAGGTCTATATTAAGAATCTAATCACCTAGGGTATCTAGAGCTTCCTACAGGATCAAAACCCTTTGCAAGATGCATGACAGCCTGAGGCTTTCCTAGTAGGTGAGTAGTTGAATCTGAGTTACTTAAGGAACTATGACACCATCAGGGCTGAATAGCAACAAAGCACTGTTGGCTGAGGAGTGTAGTGCCAGGTAATGTTAAGGATCTAATTCAGATGATTTTATAAAAGGAGTATCTGACTTGATATTAGGCAGAGATTTTTTGCAAGGGAAGCTGCCGGGTAGAAAACAGATTAATATTCCAAATTCATTTTATGTAATTGACTGATGAAAAAGGAACCCTGGAAATTAGAATGGGATTAAGAACTTTGAATTCTGTATAGTTAACTAGAGCCATTACAGCAAATGAGTATATTCATGATGCTAGAACTGGCTCAAAGGAGTGGTGTATATGCCTAGACTGTAAATTCAAACGTTCAAGGGTTTTTTCCCTCATTTGTTTCAAACATCCTGAGAAGGTTTTCTCTTAAAAAGCTCTGCCTTTCCTCTTTCACTGTTATGCATCTTACAGCACTATCAGACATCAGACTGAAAACTATTGAGTAAATGAAAAT
This sequence comes from Callaeas wilsoni, assembly GCA_013398955.1. Taxonomy (NCBI): domain Eukaryota; kingdom Metazoa; phylum Chordata; class Aves; order Passeriformes; family Callaeidae; genus Callaeas; species Callaeas wilsoni. Next base: position 486,054 of record VWPU01011588.1, on the reverse strand, counting down.
ACAAAGATTTTATTTACTCGATTTAGCTGTCATTGATTTGTTGGTACTGTCTTCAATATACAGCTTTTAGAAATATCTTATTTCCCTTTTACTTTTGTGACATTTCCAAGGTAATTTGAGATTTACATTTGGCACTCTTTTTCATAGTTAACAGAAGCAAGTCAAATTATTTTGAAGGCCTACATTTTAAAGAAATGTTGGTAAAGAAAGAAACCAATAAAATTTTTTAAATCTTGTCAGTCACCTAAAAATAAATACTGTAGAAATGAATAAATGCTACAGAAAATTTCATGTTAGTTTTGTATGGATATCTCCATCAGAGCATTTTATAGTAAAGTAGTTTGAATTTTGCATTTTCTGGTGATGCATCATAGGTCCATTAGTTTCAGTGTGACTCTACTCAGGAAGAAATGAAGCTCTGGAGAATACTGAAAGTTCCTCAAATTGGTCCTTTTTCATCTGCCTAGTTTAGCTTGTACCTGCCTTCTCTTCACTCTTCTGTCTAGTTTAATCTGCTTTGTGTATGAGACAGAAGTCTGTCAAAACAGGATTTTAACAACCAGGAACACCAAAATATCTTCCTTTTATACAGGTAAATCTTAAAATATCATTGCAGAAATATTTGAGAAATCTAATGTCTTTAAAATCTGAAATATATAGAACATGAGGAGGCCAGGAAAGAAGACATCTTCAGTAGGAAGGAGTAGCAAGCATTAAAGAGAAAATAAATGCTACAAGTTACAGGGAAAAATTGTTCAAAATACAAATAAAAAGCAGCTTTAAACAGAAATCATATAGATATCAACATTACTATGTAAAGAAGTACTTAGCATACAAAAACCTCTTCAACCTTTTTATGCTACCGTTTTTAAAGGGCATCAGCTGAGAAAAACTGTCACAGGACCTGAGGTTCATGACAGAATTTCACCTATCATTAGTCCTAAATGCAGTTGTCTAGGAAGCAGCAGAATCCATATTTCAAATAGTGTTTATATAAAAAGAAGATTGTATTACCTCCTGCAAAGGTCATCTGGGGCTGATGCTCATCTCAGGCCAGTGAGAGTCAAAATTTTTATTCGCTGGAATTTATGGTTGCACTGCTGTGAAGGGAAATCATGCCTCTTGTTTACATAATGAATTAGAATAGTGTGGTGTTGTTTCTTGTTTGTTCGTTTTTTCCTTTATGCCTAAATATGATAGTTTTTCTTCATTTGCATTAGCTATGGTGAAGTGTATTCGAGTTGAAGTATGTGGGCCTCTTGTACAAGTCAGCCTGTACTCATTATTCTGAATATCTCACCAAGCACGTAATGTGTGTTTACTTGAAGCACACAGTGATTTTTCCACTGCTCTGTTTTGTTGGAATATCATCAAGTTATTTGATTTTAATTTTTTTTTGTGGATTCCTAGCTCTATTGAACTGTTTCTTTCTTCCAAAAGTTTTAAAGAAAAAGAAATTTTAAATATCTGTAACTATAGAACTTAAAATTGTTAAGCAAATAACATAAATTTACTGTTGATGCATATTTGCTCTCAGTGGAGATCTTTATTTTTTAATGGTTTAGTCCTGCAGTTATTAAAACATTAACTGTTTTCTCGATAAACATAAGAACTGATTTTGCTAAATAAATCTATTGTGGTTCAGCCTGAAATGACAGCTTGGTACCGAAACCCTGTTCTATCTCTCTTGACTGCCCCTTCTTCTCTATTTCAGTTTATGCCATTGCTACTGCTTCTTGATCTTATTCTTCATTCATTTTCCATATCTCAAAAACAGCCCACAAAAATCATGGGAAATGAGAGCTGAAGAGACTTCGAGAGGCCTCTTATGTATCTTCCTTTCTCTCTTCTCATCGTGTGGACTCTACAGAAAGGACACTGATATGGAGAACTTAAATTAATGCCTGTTTGACTTGGATATTCAGTAATGAAGAAAGTTCTGCGTTCTTCCTTTGTGCTCTGTGAACTTCACTGTGAATACGTAAGACAAAACTACTTTTTCTTACAAGGAAGAAAAACACACAGCCAAATAAAGCCAGCTGTGCAGTATTCATCCTGAGGCAGATAAAAAATATGTTAGGCTGAACAAGTTTCTAATAATCAATTAACACTTGTTAAGAAATATTACGTACTCCAAGATGGATTTGCCAAAGTGGTTTTCATTATTTATCAATTCTCTGTAGACATGAAAATTCTCTCTGGAATCTACTAGTACCTGATTTCAAGCCCATCCAGAGCTTATTCTCATCCATTGCTCATCACTCATTCTTCCCTATTGAGGCTTATGCCATTTTATGAAATTTATTTTTTTTTAAATGCAATGGAGAATGGTTCCTTTAGAAACATCAAATGAAGTGTTTCAAATTATGATAAATTATAATTTTATAACCAATTATTGAGATATTATTAATTCATTCAGGCAAATGATCATGCGATGCTGATAGACTGTGAAGGCACATAGGAATGTTTGGGTCTCTCCTCCTTTCCATCCTCCTTATCCATCTACACTGATCTGATATCTCCTAGATATCTAATCTGAGGTCAGGACTAAACTCCTGGATAAGGAGACATGAAGCAAGACAAGGAGACAAGGACGGAAACTCCTTATTGCTCATGACATGAAGGACAGGGACTGGAAAGAAGTGCAAACGAAGTCTAGTGGGGCACAAAATAAGCATGAATACCATGACACAGGGGTAACATCAGTACCAATAATTTTGGTAGCAGCTGACATTAGTCATATAATAGTCATTTATTGAAAAGTGTGGTGCTATTGTGGCATGGATATATTATGCCTCATTATTGCAAATCAATAGTGAGCAAATAAGCTATAAAATCTGTTTAAAAATTCACATGTCCTGAATTCTAAGATTAAAATTCAGGTTTGACAACAATACAACAGATATGAAGAAAGATTTGTATTTTGGAAGTCCTGTAGGCCTGGTATACATTGTAAAGCCAAAATACTGCCCTACCAGTATGAATGGGGGTATGATTTACAGAACAGTTTATTCTGTGGTGGATTTTTAGTCAACATTTAATTTACTAAAATGTTGCATAATGACCAATGACCATAGTCTAAAGAAATATTTTTCCATGGACTAAGCTCTGAAATCCTGTTTCCTTTTGGGTAGTATTCCTACTGTTTTCATTGGAACTACTCATCAAATTATGATGCATCTGGTGCAAATGTGACAGAACAGAACTATATGAACGCCAAGAAAAAAAAGTAATTCTGCATGATTAGTGCAAAAGAGTGGAAAATTATATCAGACTTTTAATGAGCCCTGACCTAGCCACAATAATCAAGTACTGGAGGTAGTCATGACATCCATCAGTTATGGCTCTCTTGCTACGAAGGAATATTTTCAAATCAGTCAAATACAATTATGTTTTATGGGTATATAAGTGCAGTAAAATGTCATTCAAATCTGGTATCTTTCTCATTAACACTGTTATTCTCACTAATATCAGATATAACTGCTGTGATTTGACCATTTCTGGTCAATAACTTGAACAACTTTACAAATTTACATCTGAATATAACCACAGTATTTCCTCATCTTTTATGCTCTTGCTGTGATTTATTTGCCAAGGCTTTTCAACTATGAAGTAATGTTCATTTGCTAGAGTAGGTTTGCATTTCTTAAATTTATTTGAAGATTTAAATATACTAGCATGTGTTTAAATAAAATATTAGAGCGTTAATTTATATTTGAGGACACATGCATTTGTGTTCATCGGACATTAATGTAATAGCACTGAGCTAAACCTGAAAAACATTTCCTTTTGGGATATTTACTGTAGGCTTTTTTGTGTTAAAGGACCATTACTGAGTGTAATCACCTAAAAAACCAATGTGCTAAAGCCTGCTGAAAAGCTGTAAGAGAAACACCTGTGTTGTTTGCAATGAGATTAGAAACTCTTCAGGATCAATAACCCTAAAAGAAGGGTGTTTGACTTGGAAATGGCCACTGATGGGCTGCAGGTGCTGAAGAACACTACATAAGGTATAGGTTAGAGAAGCAAAGTCTGGTGGCTGGATCAGAGGGCAGAAGGAAGGCTGCAGAAAGGTGATGACTTTAGGCCAGAAGATAGGATCAAACAATACAGGAGGCTTAAGGTGGACACTTGTCTGGAGAGAAAGCCATCAACAAAAGCAAGGTATTTGAGGAAAATTTAGGGGTGGGGTCCTAGTGAGCAAAGCCAGACTGTTCCTAGGAGGTACTGGCTCTTACAATACTTTGTGCCTCCCCTTGCAAGGGCTTTTGTAGAGACAAGATGTGCTTGTGCTGCATTTTAGATATCCATGTGGGCTTCCTGTAAACATTCTCTGCCACAGTAACTTCACATAGTTACCTAATGCCTCTCAGCCTGCCATGATGTATACTACTGAATAACATGTGTGTCTTATCGTAAGCTTTTAGCTTGGGGTGATATAGCATAAGCCATTATATTATTGCATAATTGTGATATGTCTCAAATTCAAAGAAAACTGTACTGCATAGGCATTGATAATGGTGAGAAGATTCTTTCAGTATCTCTGACAAAGGTCTGGCAACATCTTAATAAAACAGAATAAAAAGAGGAATACAGATAGAAAGTAAATCTTCTGTCCCTTCAGATGCTAGGAACTTTGTTTTCATGCAGCATCAAACAGGTCCTGGATAGATTTTCCCATGGCATTCTGCACAGGTGTCGGCCATAGAGAGGTTCCTCCCACCTCCTATGCTGTAGTGCTTTTTATCTTGTGTAAAAATCTAACCCGTATATTGTCTCCTGATAGACTGGATGCTCTCTCTGCTACAACACCAGTAGTGTTAGGGGCTGGCATGGGGCATGTCAGCAGGTTCCCTTACAGAGCCTGCTCATGCTAATCTGTGGGCTCCTTATACCCTCAGTACAAGGCCCAGTAGTGGCTTGTCCAACATTATTAACTCCTCAAACACAGTGTCTTCCACAGAGTTCCCAATAGAATAATCAATTGAACATGATCAAGCATCAAGAGTTCAATCCTTTGCAATGGATTTGTTTGTATTTAAGCATTTTATTTATTTCCCATGGTGTTGCTTTCTGCAAAACTCAGCAGCCAAGTTATCCCAAAGAATGCAATTATAGGTCATACATATTGAGTGGGTTTGTTGGTATTGAAGTGACTTTCACTGACTTAGTGTAATCCAAGTTGCTTTGCTAAAACTTGCTGTGAAACACTTACTGCTTCTGTGGTGATGGTATTGCATTTGGTAGGAAATGAAGTACCACTCAAATTAAGACGTGACACTTTCTATCTTCAGCTGATGACACAACGTAAAAGCAAAGTACTTCCTGCTCCATGTATAAAGACATCAGTAAGATGTATCACAGTGTTCAGATATTTCAATAATAGTTTGTTTCATATAAATGTCTTGAATGCAACATGTTAAGCATAAAAGTACTAGGCATGTTTGAAAATGAGGAATGCTCAGAATGTTATCTTGGTGAAACAAAGTTTAAAGAAAAAAACAATATAAAATATTTTGCTTCGAAACATCCTGTTTCCCAAGTACCTGATGACTTTTGTGAGTAACTGAATAGCCTTCTTTACTGCCTGTTGTTGACCTTTGAGTATGTCTTCCCATTTCTAGGACCACATATATTTAAGAAGTAACTGTCTCTTCATCTTGAATGTGTGCAAGCTGGGGGTAGGCAAAGCTCACAAGACCCAGGTTTATCAATGTCTTTGTTTTTTATAGTGGTTACACACAAAATCTTTCAATCAGTGATAATTCTTGCATTTGTTGATGTAAAGGTTAAGTGATCTCTGCAAATGAGTCTTCTGGGGTAACCTATGGGGTAGTTCACCTCCAGTCAGTAGGGGACACGTGCAGCTGTCCTGTTCTGATCTTGCACCAAACGGCTCATCTACATTGGTTTCACATTTGTCTCCCTCGGCTCCCCAAAGGAAAATGAAAGCTGAACACCTCTGAGAAGAAAGCTCAGTATGACATTGTCCTTGTTCCTACGTTCTGTTCTTGTGCGTGCCTCTTGGCATGAGAAATACTGAAAATGTTCATATGTAGACCACAGTGAGGACTTTTACATAGTGCCATGTGGTCATTGTAAACAGCTAAACACCACTTTAATAAAATGGCACTTGCACTTTGTGTGGCAGCAGTGATGCAGCTTTTTCATGGGAACAAGTATTTGCGATTTTGTCCTGATGAAGTCCTCTTGGTTTTCAGAGACCATCTCTTTATGTTTGAAATTTTATGGATGACATCAGAGGAATCAGTCAGACTGGATTCTGATGGTTTCTTGGCTTTGGCTTCTTATTCCACTGTTGTAGTATATTCAGGTGGTTTGGGCACTTCTCCTTTGAGAGTGCAGGACCAGAAAAAGCACGTCCTCAGGCAAGATTTGCTACTTCCTTGTTTAAAGCAAACTGTCTGGACACAAATCTGTGCCGTGTGCTCTAGAATGACTGTGCTTAAGCAGGGAGGTTGGGCCACATGACCCGCTGTGGTCCCTTCCAACCTGACCCATTTTGTGATTCTCGAGTTCTGTGAAACGGTTTCCTCAGTGTGTTTCACTTGCCATTCTCATAATTGAAATCTAATTTGTAACCTTTTCCTGAACATCTCAACAGAATGTCAGAAAAGTAGCTAATAATATTGGTAGTGTAGATATCTTGGAATTTACACAAGCAGAAAAAGATCTTCATCTTGCCTTTGCAGGAAGGTAGAAAAATTAAAAGCCTACTTCTATTCATCCATGGTTCTGTTGGAGTCCTGATGGCAGCACAACCTCTGGAAAGATAAGAAAGACACTTTAGTATAGCTTAACAAGATAAAAATATTCCTCACGACCCCAAGACGTGGTGAAATAAGGAAGTGTGCTGGCATCGTGTATATGGTAGTTCATTATATTCCACTGCTCTTTTTGTTCCTTTTTTCCAAGATTATATTAAGAGATAAATTAAGATGGTTGAGATTTGATGTGACCAAGACTTTAACAGCATGTGATTTTCCGTCTTTTTACTTCAGCTGACCTGATGCCTTTCTGATGGACCTAAGGAGTTTGTAGGTGGTCTGGCTTTTATGTGACATGCAATCAATCCACCAGACATGTTCTGGGGAACTGTGGGGAGCTGTAGTGATGAAACATCATGAGAGCTTTGCAAGTGAGCAGGTATTGATGCCTAAGATAAGTTACAGAAATGCATTATGTTTCCATATTTTGGATGGGAAAGACTGGCATATGAGGGCATCCTTGTCTCTTTCATCTCAGATGGACAGGAGAGGAAGGAAGGGAGATGAGACAGTGGCATTATTAATTTACCAACAAAATTATGGTTTTCATAATTTAACTATTTTTTCATATAGCAGCCTGACCTTTGGTGACACATTTAACAAGATAAATAAATCCAGTATCACTGAAAAGGTTTTCAGAGGCACAGGATCTCAAAAGATCTGAGATCAGTTCTCTGTTTCATGAAGTACTTTATTTGACTAGAAAACATCAGGGGAAGACTTTAAGAGGAATAGAAATACATCATATTTTACATCATTTGGAGAATGATGTCAGAAACATACCCAGTAATGGAGAGGGAAAGTGAGTAATCTACAAGGATTTGATGAAACCTATAATTTGCTTTGGATTTATTTGTTGTTTTCCTCTCCTAATCCCACTCTTCATCAATGCATGACTTTTTCATAGGATAACAAGGAAAGGAGATGCAGGAAGGAGAGAAAATATTAAGGAGTACAAGGCTGACTCATTAATTTTTAAGTAACAGTTTGACCTTCTTGGCAATTGGTATTTTTTATTACAAAACAGGCAATTATCGCTACAGCTTAGCTGGGCTTTTTTGTCTGTTTATTCTCAGATCTTTTGAGAAACATATTTAACACAGAAGAACATATAGTCTTTGATTGCTTTTCTGGATGTTGCCCAGTGAATGTATTTTTCAGTAGAACAGTTCTGACCACCACTGCTGCTTCACAAAATGCTCTGTTATTTCTATAGAGATTTTCCTTTTCAAGGACTGAAGGAAACCTCATATATCCAGAAGACAGCAAAATAGATGGTATTTGACTCAGGACAAAAAAAAAAAGGTATTTTTTGTTCTATGCACAGTTAGGACCAGAAAGCCTATTCATTTACTGGGTTGTTTAGTCAAATATTTTGTTTGACCCTTCTTAATTTTCATTCTTTCTCCTACTGTTTGGGGTTTTTTTAGCTTCAGAAATTCCCCAAAGTACTCTGTTCTCTGTTAGCTGTAACGTAATGCTATTGGTGAGACTGAAAATTTATTATACAACATGATATATTGTTGGTTTACAAATGCATTTCTCACCACCACTTTTCAATGAAGCCTTCATAAATCCAGCTGAGGGCAGGCAAGATCCATGTAGCTCTGAGAGAAAGGGTAAACGTAATTTACTAAAGATTCATGAGTTGTTTTCTCATACACTCCCAGCTTTTATACCCAAGTATAGTATACCTGATAGAATTACGCTGAATGTGAAATAATGTTTCTGCAGCAAATGAATTTGAGAAAGATCACCACTAGTCTCAAAAGGAATAGAATCTCTTTCTCTTAATTTACCATAAAATATAAATTCAATTTAGCATATGAGTTTAAAATTAACTGTAATGACAGTTTAATTTCTTCAAAGACAACGTTGTATTTCTGCCTTGCATGATCTGTATGAGTTTACGTACACTGTAAAATATTCTCTACATACTCAAAATACAGAGTGAATGTAAAGCAGATAAGATTTGAATAAAACTGGAACAACAGATATTGTTCCACTGATTTTAGTTATTTAGATCTGCAAGTTTTTGCATCTCTGTGTCCAAGAGTTGTCTTTTTTTTTTTTTCTCTCCTCCCCATTGAATACCTTGGCTTTTAGTCGCAGCAGAACAGCTATACGGGGACAGCAGCAGCTGTACTCACTTTCATTAAACATCCAGCTCTTGTTGCTCTCTTCATCCCTGCAAGGCAAAGCATGCCCTTGTTCCTGCTCTTGTGAGTGGTATCTGGGTGCTTGAGCAAGAAGCATGTTGTGCCCTTCCTCGCTTGGACCTATCCTGCCTGACAGTCTTTGCATTAAGGAATGTGCACAGCAGACCGGCCGGCCAGGAAAGCTGCAGCATGGCTGGCAGTCAGGCAGGCTGGAGTAATTTTCTTCTCACTCTCCATTATAGAGAATAGAGGCAGGAGACAGTTTGCCAAAGTGTGATATTCCCATGCTTTGCCGTTTAGCCTGCTGTGTTGCTCTAGCACTGAGGACAAAGAAATTTCCCACATTTGTTTGCTTGAAAATCCATGGTAAACTATATTTAAAATGAAGAAGCAAAATTTTTTTGTTTTAGTATACTTGTTCGCTATACTACTGGAAATAATTTAAAACATTTCCATATGCAATTCAGAGTTGCTGCCTCATATATAATCTTAAAATGAATGTTCTAAAACTTAAGAATGTAAATGCAGTTTATGCCTAGGGCGAGTCTTCCTTGCCTTGTCTATCCCCTGCCTCCCCAGGAATGCTCAAACATATCATATTTTCTAAAGCTGAGAGAGAATTTAACTATCAGAAGCCCATTTTTCTATCTTTATTTGCGTTAGCTGGGCTACTCAGAGAGAGAAAAAAAGCAGACATATCTCTTCAAATCTTCTCACTGAGCCATGAATTCTTCAAAGCAAGGGGCTACCCCACTCCTAAGTGATTTTTGACAGCAGAAATATCTCGTGGATAATAAATACATTGAACATTGTGTTAGAAAATCGATCTCAAAACTATTTATAAGGTAAAAATGAATCAGTCATCCTCTTCTTACTTTGGAGTTTAAGTCACCAAATACAGGAGTCTGCCCACTGTTTCTTACCATTACACTTTCCTTGCAATGTGCATTTCAAGGGAATCAGATTTCAAGAAAGTAGATATTGAGGAATTGTATTAAAACAAATCAATCTGGATGGTGGGTAGAGAAGTCTTGATGAGAGCATATTTATGGATTTAAAACTGTATTATTTATGTGAAGGTTGGGCCAGGAAGAGTGTTCTATGAAATTGTGATCTCAGCATAACATAAAGCAAACAAGCCTTTTCAAGTGGATTAAGAGTACTCAAGTGGTCTGAGCAGAGAGCTATAACAAATATTGACTACCAAACCGAAGAGAGGAATGTAGTGAGCTACATTAGACAGGTTCATCCCTGTCTATATTTATTTTATGTATCCCTGGCAATTGAAAATAATGAAAGAAATGTGGCTTTATAAATAGGGAAACGAGAATATTAGCCTTGCTAAGTGGCTGCTGAAGAGCTCTGCTATAACTTTATATCCTAGAGTGGAAAAGATTTCTTTCCTTCTCTTCTGTCCCCTGAGGAACCCTCTGCCCTGCTTTCTTATTCCAGTGCTCAGCCCTGTGACTCAGGCTGTGCTGCAAGATAACTCCTTGACCCCACAAGGCTAGATAATACTCCTTATATATGCTGCACTGTTTCAGTCCTCCTAACATGAAATGATAGCTCCTAAGGGGATAAAGGGTGTTGTTATCAAGTTAAGTTTCTTTAACAAGCCAATGGTCAAATCCAATATAAAAATCAATTTTTCAGAGCTTCACAATGAAGAAGCATAATGCATTTTTATTGGATCTAGCCCTGAGCTATCTTGTCAAAAGTTAGCAAAATATTGTTCAAAACCTCTTATCAAATTCAGAGGCTTCTAAGCTTTGCTTGTTTCCCCAAACACAGAGGAACCTAGAGCATCATAAATCTGTGAAAGAATGAAAAAAGTGAGTTGTGCTGGGTGACAGAAATTGGTTATGTATTATCTAAGTTGTCAGCTTTCTGGAAGGGATAACTTAATAAGTTTGGGGTTGGTTATTTTTTTGTTTTAAAGTTCATTGAAAATTCAGGTTCACTGACAGAGATGGACACAAACGATACTGGAAACTAATAATAAATAAATGACCTTGTGATTTTTACAAATGAGGACAGTTTCCCCAGTCAAGGGAATTCTAGGTCACTAATTACTATAGAGTGGCACTATTTCCCTTCTTTTTCTTCAGAATACTGCACAAGAGAAACTTCTGAATTTTAGTAAATATTTATGCTAGAGGGAAGGGGAAAAAGATTTTTTTAATAATTTAGCTTAGAGACAATTTAATTGTATTTATTATAATACTCATCACTCGTATAATTTTAACATCATCCTAATCAACAAGGGAAAAAAAGCTAAAGTTGCGCTACCAGACCTCCCTCTTTCATGATTATTATATTGTAAATTAGTTATTTGATCATGATCTACATTTTAGACATTCACCTCCTTTTTGTTGTTTAGATAAAGATCGAGTAAAACTTGATTGCTATCCAAAGCATAGGGTTTTTTCCAGTGTATTCTGCCAATTATTCCTATACCTATCCTTTTGCAAGAATGTGCATTAAATGAACATTACTGAAATGCAGATTAAGACCAGTGCTGGAACTGTAGGACTCTTAAATATCCTGAGTTTCCTGTGTTTGTCTTTCTAACAGTACCAGTCTTATCTCCATTTTGACTTTTCTTTTTCATCAGCTAATTGATCACTGAAATGGTGACACAACTTAAAATTGGGGAGTTTAATGGAACAACACAAGATGATTTTCCTTGGAGAACAAAGAGATACTCTGGGCTGGATTAGGTACGTACAAAGACATTCAATCAGAGAACAGGACGAAACCCAGGTGCAAATTTATTTCAAACCATTTTGGTTTTCCTCAAGCCAGAGAGGCTTAAATCATTACTCTGATCTTCTGTTGAACTCAGAGAGAAAGAGCTGAAATTACTTCAGTGATGTCTAATCCTGAGAACTATCAGAAGAAGAAATGACTGATTTGAATGCTATAGATATCCAGAAGAGACACTAAAGTGAAATCACTCACAGACTTTTCTTCCACAGTAGGATTTTAAGAATTATCTTAGCTTGGTTCAGACTAGGCTTTTACATGCACAGCTTTTGTCTTCACCAGCTGGGAAAAGCATATTATTTGGTGGATATTTTCTGCCAAGTTTGACTTAATTATTCAAAAATGGCTTCTCACTGAGCTGTTTTCTATATTCCTTATTCATTAGGACACATTATCCTAAGGTTTTCTTCAATTAATAATTTTCAGCAATTAAGGCATAGCTGTAGCTATGAGGCACTCCACTGTCACTGCAACCATTTTAGAAAACCTTACATGCCATCCCATAAACATACTGGGTAATCAGAGCTGGAGAACCAAATCTGCATCATTTTAGTTGCAAATCTATTATGAATTTTACAATGGTGCTGATTTTGGCTGAATAATTGCTTTCAAAGTTTCATATAAATATATCTTGTCTTTATTTCCATTTTAGAGCAGCAAAGATTACATTGTATCTCAGTCCTCATTCTTTTTTTCCCAGATATATCTTAGGTTTCAGAAATTATGCCTTTCTCCCTCTTTTTCTTTTTAAAAAACCCCCAACTACACAGTTTCAGGGTGAGGCCCCTCAACCTGTCATTCAAATATGAAATCTGATTACCTTCAGTGAGATTCCATATGTGAGCTGAAAATCTTGGGCAAGCTTTGAGCAAATGTTTGATGTACATTTCCCCATAGAGATGTCTGTTTGTGGAGATATAGAAAACACAAATCTTTAACTGAAGGCTTTTCAGTCCTTCCTCTGTTAGAAAATGTATATCTTTTTCTTCCTGATTGACTACAAATTACTAAGTCTTTTCTTAAGTCATCAATTCCACCTAAATCCTTCAAGAGCATGTTAGGTATTTGAAATTATAAATTTTTCAAAAATATTTCTGCACTTGCAGAAAGATCAGCAATCTGAATTCTTCATCTGGACTTCCTGAAAGAGTTTTAGATCTCCATACATTTCTGCTTTTAAAAATCAAGATTACTTGCTCAGCCTGTGAGGACCATTAGCTTTTCATGGTTATGTATTCTCCCATTTATTTGCAGTGTTTTTCCCATATTCCACAGTTTACTGATAAAGGAACTTTTGTACTGTCATAGCAAGCTTATTAAAATAACTAGAAGTTCTTGTAAGCAATGCCAAAGTAAGATGCAAGTCACATACGCGCACGAAAAACATTAGAAAATAACTTCAGCAGTTTGGGGCGGGGCAGGTTTGTGCATCTATATACCTTTGAAATTACTAACTGGTTAAAATGAGAAAAAATGCTTTCAGGAGAAGATGACAATATCCTGCCTGGATTTCAGATACACCTTACATCAATGTGCTGACAGTCATACATGCATATTAATTTGGCTCATTCTGGCCTGAGTCATTCACCCAAATGCCATTCTTAATCAGGTGAAGAGGCATGAGGAAATGGTAGATTTTTAGTTTCTCATCTTGAGTATATGTATGAAGGTTTTTGGATTAGCACCAGTGCCTGCTTAATTATCAAAGAGAGAAATTATGTGTATCGAACAATCTCAAAGCAGTGATTTCTCACTTTCTCCAGAGCAGATAACGCAGCATTCCTGATATGATTTACTTTCTCAAAAATACAGACTGAGGAAAAAAGAACATTTTCTCACATAAATGATCATCCAGTAGAAGAACATAAAATCCTATTTTTAATTGGACAAACACTTGTCCTCTTAATAGCATTCAGCAGTTGAAAATTGAGGTGTTTGAGTTACACAAAACAAATGTCTGTGAGCTATTGCTAGGCAAGGATCAAGAGCTTGAAAAGAATGACCATGGGGGACTGGAACTAGATCATCTCTAAGGACCCTTCCAACCCAAATCATTCTATGATTCTGTTTTTCAGGGGGTTAAGAAATCTTTAACTTTACTCATTAGTACTGCCTCTTAACAGGATATAGGAACTTTCACTCAACCATGAAAATCTTTCTGTACATATTGTTCCAGCTTAAATATATGTATTTTCTAGAACTTGTATTTTTTGATTCATTTTGAGTGTCGTGTTGATACGATGAAGCTCAGTCAGAGCAAAGACAAGATGTGCTGTCCTTTCCCAGACTAGGATATATAGGGTGATTGTTTTCCTGAGGAGATAGAAATTTGCAGCCCTAAAAGTGCATTCCGATTTTCACAGGCACACTGCTGCCTTTGGATGCAATCTCTCACCATCAGAAAATTTCTGTGTAGGGTCAGCAATGCTTTCTTTTATTCAGTGAAGAGCTGTTGACTGGGAAAAATATGGAAGAGATCTGTGCTAAGAAGGAGATAGAGAGGAAAAAACCTGGAGAGAAAGTGTATGGAGAGAAAAAAAATGTATAGTAACTTTATTTTTACCTGCTTCTAGATTTATTTGTTCACACTCTGCCAGCAGACTCCATTAATTAAGAAACATAATTTCATTGCACTTTGTGAAGCTAGATCTTTTAACTGTGAATATAGGATGCAAATATTTTTAATAACCTACCAATGAGTAATTTGAAGTACACTTTTGATTAGATCTAGAAAGCATAATATTGTCTATTTTCATGTTCTGCAAAAGGCTCAAAAATGGCAGGATCAATTAGTTTTGATTTCCATACCAATGAGTCCAGATGGTTCCCATTATTTGCTGAAGATGGCTGCAAACTGAATTTTTCAAAACCATAATTTGCATTTTGTGAAAGATACAGATAAAAGGTAAAAGATGCAGAACTACTTTTTTGCAGAATAATCAGTGCTGAACCCCAGTCTAAGCTCACCTTTCTCCAGACTTGGAAACAACTTTGGAAAGTACAATGTACTATCTCAGGAAAAGATAAAAAACAGGCTATGTTGCATTCTTTTCAGAGGAGGTGGAAAAATGTTTGCTTAGATAATGTCCTAAGAGGTTTACATGGTATCTTATTCAAAGATACTAGAAATTAGGTTAGGTTTTACAAAGTTTTTTACTCATTTCTCTGTGCATAAGCCGTTAGTAGCACTTCAAACACATTTATAGCTGAACACCATCTACAGTTTATTTTATATCAGAGCAAAACACTTAGAAAAAAACTGTTTATAGACAATGTTAATTTAGGAGGCAGTGGAAGCTTTTTGTGAAGAGCCCCCCACAATCAAATATACTCACATAATTTATCTGAACAGCAGTTAGTAATAATCCTTTGCACTTATAAACAAAAATTTAAGCAATTCTGGCTCTTCAACGCTTCGAACATCTGAGTCCTATGTACTTCTTCCTTATATCATGTAATGTGTCTTGGGTCTATAAATAATGCAAATTTCAGCCTGCATATGATGCATAAGGTTGGAAGCATCAGTTTGATCCAGGACTACCTTTGCAATATTTATTGCACTTACTACTATTCCCCTTGAGTATTAAGAGTTTCAAAAAGATTTATACATGTTTGTGTGTACACAAACTATATATAGATGCATACTACATATTACCCATATATATTTTTTTATATAAATCTTACGTATATATGTATATACAGTATTTTAAAAGGTACAATTTTATCCTTGTCTTAAAAAGTGAATTGAAGATAATATCTTTAGCTCTTTATGAGTCAACTGGAAGTTTTTGTTTTAAAATATCTGGAGAAATTGTGCAGCTTTTCGTGATTAAATAGTAAAAGCAATTAACTGTCTAAGAATGTGACCTGTTAAATCCAAATTACTGTTAAATGGCAAGATGATACCTACACGGAGACAGGTATCAATCATTATTATCTGTATCTTTTTTTATCTGTTTTAGAAACTACTGAAGCATTAAACATATCTTTTGCATAACTCAAGAGGGAGTTTGAAGGATCCTCAGCTTTTGTTCAGCAGACCAAAAAAATGGGAATTTCAAAGACTAGAAATGCAGTTAGAACTGGGCTTTGCTGAACAAGTTTATCCTTGAATGCCCGTTAACTATCAGACATTTATTCCACTTTCTCAGTTCCATGATTTTTCTTTAAGATTTTTAACCTGATTGCCAACAAAAACAAAAGTTGTGTGATTACATTGTCAGCCTCTTTCTTCCCTCTTTGATAAGATTTGAATTCACTGACTAATCGCAATCCAATCTTGACAGGTGGAAAAACTTTCAAAAATAATTAAGTTCTTAAAAGCTTTGTAGAAATAAGCAGCTGAGGAGAGAAGGGAAAAGCTGTGAGCACCTGGATGAAGGGAATGACAACCGTGAGCGTGTAGCTAATGAGGCACTGGCAAACATACAGCAGTGAGAGAGATAAGTGTCTCCACTACTGGAAAAGCTTCAGCAGGATCTTGTACCTTCTTATGCACCAGAATAATTGCAATCCTCCTAGTAGGAAATGAAGCTTCTTGTGTTTTTAGTATCTGTAAAAGGAGGCTGAGCCATCTAGCTCTTATTATTAGAAGCATTTCAGAACCTGATGCAGTCCTTACAGTTATTTTTATTTTTTTTTCTGAAAAATCAACACCTAATTCTTATTATGATCTGAGAAGTTTTATATTTGGAGGCTCCTGCTTAGAGAAGCTGTGAAGTAAATGAGATTAAGTAGAACAACTAATTGAGTTCTTCAGAGACTGTCAGACCTGAGGCCTAATAAGCACCTTGCCATGTCAGTAGAGGTAATTGGCCTGCAGCTGCTGAAGAGGCAGCTGAGTTTTTAGGGGGAAGAAAAAAAATAAGAAGAAAAGTAGTATTTGTAATAACAAAAAAATCTAAATATCTTGAGCATGAGCTACTGGGTCAATATCATGCCATCAGGTACTCATACTTGGAGAATACTTGATGACAGAGAGCTTCTTAGCAAAATAGAAATAAAGGCTTATATGGAAAGGGTAAGTAATATGAAAAATGTGCAGCTGTGTGTGTAGGGCAGATAGAAATTACCTTGTTTCGCAAAAACTTTGTTTCTAACTGTTATATGATAATCAAGGTAGCAATGAGCTACATAGTAGTTCAAATTTAATACTATTGAATTAGGGTCATCATTATAATAATGACTTATTTGAAGCACAATTAACCAGAAAAATACCAGAGAACTGTGAAACAAAAAGCATTAAAAATTCCTCTCTCTTACAACAACTCTGTTGTAGCTGACACCTGCAGAGCTTCATGGCTCAGAGGTGACCAGGAGTAGAGCAGCCTGCAACCATCAGTGGCTATCGATTTATGCATCACAGGGGGAGAAGTTGTTCCAGCTTCCACCTGAACCTCCTTTAAAGGACTTTCATTCTCCAAGGCCACCTCTTTCTAACATTTTTTGTGGATTCCTCTTTGATGCATATCATTTAAAGTGCAAAGCTTAAAAGGTGTCCTATCCTGTAACTTTTACAGTGCCTTTATATTTTGTTATTTAGGTCCTAAACCTTGTTTCCCTTGGGATTTTTTTTTTTTTTTTTGCATTAGGAAGCAATCTTTTATTTGAAAGCTAATGGGTGCTCAGAGTAATGAATATTCTTCATATTTTACTTATGCAAACCACAGCCAGAAGAATGCTTACAATAAATCAACAGCTTTTGCAGCAGACATGAACAGGATTTGCATGCCAGCACATTTCTGGTTTAAAATCAGTCAAGCTGTGCCCTAGAGCTGCAGAGGTTTCTCAGGCTGAGCTGTATGGACTGCAGCCTTACTTACATCAGAGCAGATGTTCCTGAGTGCAGGCACACTCCTACAGCAGCTGAAGCACAATCACAGTTTGCGGACCTCTTCATAAAGGGTCCTTGGAGAACCACTGCAATTATGGTCCATGTACTAGAGTGCCATCCTATAGGAGATGTTTCTTGGCTTTGACTTGGTTTAAAGAGAGATGAATCAATGTGTTTAGATACATACTTAGGGCACAGTGAATTACATAACATCTTCTACTTCCAGTAAATTTGTATTCTGGTCATGGGCTGGTGCAGATGACACATTATCTCCTGGTTTTTATTATAAGACTCCCTTTTGCAGCTTCACAGCTAGCTGTAGGAGAGAGGTCTGGGCTGAGGACTGCTGGAGACAGCAGCAATTGAAGGTTCCCCAGTGAATGATAGAAGTGACATCATTAATCTGTCTTTATTGCTGATGGGCCTTATTGTCTCTTCTACATCATTTTGAGGTGTGAGAAGCAGTCCTGTGGTTCATGCATTGAGGCATCCTGCCCCCACTACGTGTCTCTGTGTATTCTTCTTTCTACATGCTCTTCCCATATCAACCATACCAGCATTCTGTATGTCATTATTCAAAAGAGCTAATGGTCATATGTGTGTGTACAACCAAATTTATTCCAACACAGTTGAGATTTTATCTTCTCTATGCCGAGCTCATGTCCTAGAATATGGAGAGGAAATTTGATACAAACTTTAAATTGGTCTTAAAAGTACAATAAAATGCTAAATGTATAACTTATCATAAATATTTTATGGCACAGCCACAGGAGTTTACAGTATTCCCATTATAGCTCTTAATTTATTCACTTTCTGTATGAGGCGCTTCTATACATGATCCCTCTTAATTGTGACTTCACAGATGAATGGAATTAATTTTATCCTCACATATTGCAGTTTTAACATAAATAAATGTTCCCATTTGTACAACATGTCCTTGAATACTGCTGAGAAAGAGACTATTTGAAAATCTGACTTTCACCTCTACTTTATCAGGATTTATAAGCAAATATTAAAATGGATATTAGTGCGTGATCTGCCATAAGTTCATTTTCATAACCCACCATATTAGAAAGTTTAAGTGAATGAAACCTGTAAAAATTATAACCTATTCCACAGTTTTGTATTGTAAAAATTACCTTTAATATGTTATAAAAGCTCTTAATGATATTTTTGACCTGATCACTTTCAAAGAAATGCAAATCTTTGGCTCTGTATAGGCAATTGTATGGATCTGATTTGTTTGAATAGGAAATTAAAAAAGAAGAAAATATTGCTGCCTTCTAAATCCTGGAGTCATAGAATAGTATGGGTTGTAACCTTTAAAGGTCATTTAGTCCAACCCTCCTGCAATAAGCAGGGACATCTCCAACTAGATTGGGTTGCTCAGAGTCCCATCCAACCTGACCGTGAATCTTTCCAGGTACAACATCTCTGGGCAACCTGGTCCAGGGTCCAACTTCATTGTAAAAAATTTCCTTTTTACATCTAATTTAAATCTACCCTTAAATTTAAAATCATTACTCAATGTCCTAGCCCAACAGGGCCTGTTAAAAAGTCTGTCCACGTCTTTGTTATAAGCTTCATTTCAGTATTGAAAGACCAATAGAAGATCTCAAAATAGTGTGCAAATGAAACAAAGAGTACAGTCAGACTTCCAAATTATGTTATGTATTTTATAGTCTTTTACAAGCTATTCCACAGCATTTTAGCATGAATAGGTGTTAAACAAATGCTTAAGTGCCTCACCAAAGCAACAATAAAATTATGCTAAATTGTGACCATAATTCACTATGCATTTTTTGAAAAGAGGAATCCATCAGCCCAGCCAACTGGTTTAGCAGCAACACATCCATGTGGCCAAGGCAATAAATGCAATATAAAATGAAGGCCTAATAGAAAAATAGTCAGTTTTTCAATCTGAAGCTATAACAATTTTTTTTGCCCAATTAAAAAAAGAAAGGAGGTTTATATTCTGATGTACTGTTTTATAATTCTATTTTTAAATACCACAGTTATCACAGTGTATGAATGGTACTACAAGGGATAGGTACCTGGTTGACCTACTCATGAATTTTTGGTTCAGAATTGATAAATGCATGTTATTCTGTAAGTGGGAAGTGGTGAAGCACAATAAGCTCTGCTTAGAAGAGTAGGTGAAGTCCTTACCTCTCCCTATAGGCTGCAAATGAAACTGAGATAAACTCTGGTACTTGAACAGCTCACAGCTTCAAAGGTCAGAAAATTGGAAGCATTCTCTGCAAACTTCAGAATCTGTGTTCTCCACTGTCAGACTGAGTTTGACCTTTAAAAGACTGAAAAAGCCCTGTCTCTCAAAAATAGTAAGACTCCTGATGCCCAAACACATTCAGTCATTACTAGAGTTAATGAAGCAAATATTTGCTAACGGATGTAATCTACCACTGATTTAGAATTGCTTCTGCTATATACTCTCAGGTGAAAGTTAATCATATTATAGTAGACACATGTGGGTAGAATGAGAGTGAGCAGATTTTAAAGGGTGCATGTGAACACTGGAAAGTCAGAGAAGAACATGCAAACTTTCTGCAAAGATATTTGATATGCACCTTCACTGGATTTACCTAAGTGATTTTCCCCATGACAAATGAAATTGATATTTTGACCAGAACTTTTTCAGAGACTGTATTTACTTTGCTTGTCATCCAAGCATTCATATTACAAAATGCAATCTCTTCTCTATATAAATTCTATGGAGAGCTTAACCCTGCATTATATACAACCCAATAAAATGGTTTTGGCCACCCAAAGCATTGCAGGTATCAACTCAGTTGGAGGTTAGTAGCCTGCCACTCTGACTTCCCTGCTATCAGAACTAATACATTTCATTAGTTCTGTCAGAGACAATGCCTGTCAGAAACACTTCTTTCTCTGGGATTTTCAGTTGCCCAGTCTTTTTGGATTGCTCTTTAAATAGGGTCAATGCCATGCTCAGTACAGGCTGGGAAAGGGTGGCTTGCTGCCTAATTGCTGACTCCCAAAAAATTTTGGATGAAGTTCATTATATATATATAGGAAAGAACACAAGCTCCATTACTGCTGTTTATCCTCCTTGTAGAACTTCTATGCAGTAATTCTGTAGAAGGACAAAGTTCACGTACAGCTAAAACATGAAGACTTGTGTACATAATAAGGTGTACCAAAGAATTTAATTTGATCAATACAAACATCAGAAGAGAAAATCATCTTCTCTCACTTCACTGTTCAGTGAGAAAGGATAAAATAATGCTGAGATAACATTATCACTTGCTCGTCTCATTTAAAGGATCACCTTGCTTGTTGGAATTCTCGTCAGATAAAAGCCAGTTTATTTGGTGAGGAATGTTGCTTTTGAAGTGAGGAGCAATATTGCATTATTTGCCATCAAACAGCAGAGCAATTGTCTTTCACATTAGCATAAACTTTTTTAATACAGAAAACTATAATAGTTCATTGCTCTACTACACCATCTTAAGGAATTATGGCTCCCATTGTGTTTCATACAGTAAGCAGTTAGGGATGGCTAATTTTTTCTGAAGTTAATTTAGTTTCTTAATTTTTTATTGATGCTCTGAAACTAGAATATAGCTTTCTTCAAAAGAGGATTTCATTTTTGTTTGTGATCTCCCATCCTCTGAGCAGTGATAGCTTTTATTTTTTCTAGACAAAATCATGACTATCCAATTTAATTTTTCCCTAGTTCTGCAAAAGGCTGAGAATTTGTAAAATGCAGTTCTCTCACTGAAAACAATTACTTTGTTAAAATGGTTTCCAGTGGGGATTCAGGTAGCTGATAAAACAAAATGGATTAGTAAATCAAAGCAAAATATGACTTGAAGTGAAAAGGATACAATTTTCATCCTATTTAACATAGGAGTCACTGAAAAGGGGCACTTGCATCTTCATGCAACATTTTGAAGACTAGTACTGTGATAGTTTCACAGTAAATAAAAGTGAAATAATTGAAGACCTGAAGTGACGTATGCAAGCCTTAGTCTGGGGAAGGACAAAGGGGCTGAAAAGAGAAATCCACGTTATATGATTACATACTGTCACAGCAAGCATTCTGACTGAAAAGCAATATAGTCTCAAAAATTAGGTCTGAGACACGGAAAAAGAAAACCTGTTTTCTATTCTTGGCACTGCTGATGACTGATGGAGTGACCCTAGAGAGTCATTTCTAGTCACAGTTTCTCTCTTTTCAGGACTGGATTTGAACGTTCTGGGGAGGGATTGCCTTTTTTTTTTTTTTTTTTTTTTTTCTGGTAGGACCTGTATAGTGACAAAGATCTGGGTCTTCTAAAACTGTGATAACATGAATATTCTTAGAGAAATGCTTCGCTTAAACTTGAGGTGACCTGAACCAGATATTTCTGGAGCATCAAAAACAGTATGAAGAAATCTCTTTCTTTGTTTCATTGTGTGTTCTTATAAGATGTTATTCTTGACTTCATGTAGAGGAGCAGAAATTCAGTCTTTAAAATATCTCTGTAAAGGCTGCCTTCCAGTATTTCTCTGCAATTTTGCACTCCAGAGTATTTCAATCATCCAGACTTTTAAGTCTTTAATTACACATTGTCATTGAAGTAAACTTTTGAACCTAAGAGAGACTTTTTAAAAAATGGATGTAACTTTAATGTACAATATTCCTGTGCTGGATTCACAGCATTTTCATGATTTTTCAGATTATTAAACACTGACTTCAAAAAGTATTTCTTCAAAGACTTGTCTGTCTTCAGAAATAATGAGAGGCATTTCTCACTTTAGAAACTTTTCCTCTCCAACTATAAACACACACAAAATTTAACTTTAAACAGTGTAAGGGTTTGGCTGCCTGAAGTTTGCAGGAGATATAACCATGACAGGAAAAAAAAAGTTATGCTTTTCTCATTTGATAGCATTGCTACTGCTCTGTAAGTAGCTGGCACAGTCTCTTGTAGTTAAATCCCCAAACAGAGGACAGGGAGAAAAAAACCCCTTTAATCATCTTGAAGTTAACATTAGTCATACATAGCAGTGAATTCAGGGCAAGAGGACTACCATTACTAAAACTAGTTGTTTTTAAAGGTAAAAAAACTAAATTTCTTTGAAACCTATATATTTGCATCTTTCCAATTTTGGGGGGAAAAACCCAAAAGTTGCTACATTTCTTTTTTTTTAGATTTTAACAGTTCCACAAGGCTGTAAAATCTCACTAGCAGTGTGTTAGAGCTCTTCTCAATCCTTGCAAAATTCAGGAGACTTATTAAGCTTTTCCCTGAAACCTTACATTATTGCTCAGGAATCTGATAGTCCACAATCCTTACACAACCTCTGCAAGGCTCTTTGGAAACTTCTTAAGCATCCACCCCCTCCTGCTATCCATTAGAGGAGATAGCTCCGCTGCTGGGTCAGGAGTTCTGTCACTGCATCTTTTCTTCATCCTTAATTGTCTTCCTAATTTTACTATATTCCATCTCTATCTGTGGTAATCTGTGGGGGATGTTCAGGTATTTTGTGATTAAACACACTGTTTTTAAGTAGTTAAACAATAACTCCTCTTTGTATATCTGAAAACGACCATTTGAGAAACTAAAATAAGGTCCTTTACCATCTATGAAATTTTAAGACCATGGTGATAATGATGCCAGGCTTATCTAAATATATGAAAATGTGACAATATTTTCCCAGAAATTTTTCCAAATGTCTTTTGAAATGTTTTCTTCATTTGTAATCAATGGTAATATATGCAATCAATGGGGATATAGGCAGGAAAGTCAATGAAATTTAAAGTGTGATTCATCCTATTAGATATTTAATTTTATTCATGGTAAGATAAATTGTTATTCTGGACTCCTAAATTTGCATCAATTTTAGTACGAATCCAAGAGATCCAATGAAGTCCAGGCTTCACTGATTTTAAATGGAATCCATACTTGTATTATTCCCATCTTAACCTGCTGTCCTAGAAGCCTATTGGGAGGTGTTCGATTTTGGGACTACCCACTGTTTCCTCAGTAGCAGTCTGGGATGTTCTGGCACTCCCAGAACTTTCAGGGAGAACCACATAAGTCAAGATCTCTCTGGATATTTCCAGAAGAACTGATTGTGCTGATTTTGGCTAGGGTGGAGTTAAATTTCTTCACAGTGGCTGGTATTGGGCTCGGTTCTGGTTTTGTACTGAACACAGGGTTGATAAAACTGGGAAGTTTTTGTTGTTGCAGTGCTTGCACAGAGCTGAATCCTCCTGTGCTTTTCACTGCCACTCTGGTGAGGAAGTTGGGGGTGCGTGGGAGGTTGGAAGGAGGCAGCCAGGACAGGTGACCCCAGCTGACCAAAGGGATATTCCAGACCAAGTGACATCATGCTCAGTATTTAAAGTTGGGGGAAAAATGAGGAAGGGGGAGTGTTCAGAGTGATGGTGCTTGTCTTCCCAAGCCACCATCACATGTGTTGGAGCCCTGCTCTCCTGGAGATGGCTGAACACCTGCCTGCCCATAGGGAACACTGAATTAATTCCTTGTTTTGCTTTGCTTGCCTGTGCAGCTTTTGCCCTAATAAACTGTCTTTATCTCAGCCCAGGATTTTTCCAGCTTTTACCTTTCCGATTCTTTCCCTGATCCTGCTAGTGGGGGAACGAACAAGTGGCTGCATGGGGCTTGGTTGCTGGATGTGGTTAAACTACAGCACAATATATATCTATTATCCAGTAGAGTGAATGAAACTTGTATTTTCCACCAGTAAACTTAAGAACCATATTATACATTGAATTCTCCCCTGAGAAAAGGTATCAAGGCTTTTGTGTCTTAATGATATTTCAAATAGCAAGGCAGTAGTACAAATATTTTTGATTCATAGTAATTTTAAGGGTATTATCAAAAGTATTAATTTAACAATTTTTATTCAAGTATTTAATCTTTACCACATGCACTGAAGCTTGGATCTATGAATGCTTTAAATTAAATGTTCTTTCACGCTGTCATGTTTTGCTTCAGATTAAAAATAAATCTTTTTTATCTATAGTAAACATCTCTATATTTAGACTGCCATGATCTCAGAATCACTTTTAAACTGCAGTCAAATCAAGTACAAAATTCCTAATACAAATCATACTTCTCTTTGTTTCTTATAACAAAAAAGTACATAGACATCCATTCTTATCTTTTCTTTCTCCCTCTCCCATAATCAGCCATAAATAAGGCTCACTAGATTCTATGCTCTTTAACTTGTTTCTGTCAGTACTTAACAGCCTCTCCTTTTGGAGAAGAACAGCTGTAGAGAGTAAGCAAATTTAGTAGTTCAGTCTTCAAATGAAATAAAGCACATTTCTTCATGCAGAGGTACAGAATATATGACATTGCATGTTTTCCCATCTGGTGACTTATAAAGAAAAATCTTTGTGCTTTATAAGTGAGAATTGATTAACACATTTATCTTGATTTTCAAATGCATGCAGGTTAGAGTGATCTGAAACAAAAGCAAAGTTAAGTAATTGGCATTTGATGGTTTCTAAAATATTCCCAAATTTCTTGTTTATTTGCAATGTTTGCCCAGGTTTTTATTCTGATTTTTTGGCTGCATTTCAGTTTCATGAACGTTCAGATAAAGTTTTGAAAGACATATCAGTACACTAGAAATACAGCTGTGTGACACATAATTTTTCAATTTTTTTTTTCTAACTGAATAGCCTTTTATTCCCTTGAAAAATCTGTCCTGAGTAAACAAATGGTGTGTTATTAAAAAGAAGAAGATGTTGTGGTTTTGGTTTAGAGTTGTGTTTTTTGTTTAGTGTTTTTCATACTGTGCCCAAGACATTCTTTTTTGCCTATGTTCTACTTATATTTTCACAGGAAGGCTTTTGACAGAACCATTTATAACAGTAGGAGAAGAACTAAACAAAATGGGTATACCTCTGCAGATCCGTTAACAACTCTTATATATCTCTAGTTCATCCACCATCTTAGAGAGATTGAAAGAGATGACAAGTTCTTTCTGAGACAAATGTGTACTTTTTGCAAGTGAGACTTTCACTGTGAGCTCTGTATCATCAGCACTCTAGAGCTACATGGGACAAGGAAATATAGAATTATTTTCAAAATGTAATTTAATACCTCTAGCCATGCCTTTCAAAAACTCTGCAGGTAAGGAAACTCATAAAGAACTCATGGAGCTGAAAAGTATCAGCTGCCTGGAGTCTTCGTATCCTTGCAAAGTGCAGATCTACGCAGAGACTGAGAGAAACAGTAATTACGTATTTAGAGGCAGGTAATTTAGTGTACCTAATTCCAGAAAAACCTTGTGTCTCCATAGTTTTCTGAGTGTATGCCTACCTGTAAGGTCCACTCTGACTCTGCAGAGATGGTTTCTATGTTTTCTGTTGATACTTCTGACATCTACACTACAGATTTTTTTAATTCTGAATTGCACCCATACTATCCTACAAACTTCTCAAAAACTGTTCCTTTTATGTGTCTTTTTTCTTGCTGAAAATTGGTTTAATTTCTTAAACATAATGTTAGGAACTCCAAAACAGAAAATTATTTTAGCTCTGATTTCTTCTTTTGTTAATTTTGACTCTTTTCTTGCTACCTCATGTAATTCACTAATTTTTGATTAGATATTGCTCTTTCTATGTTTCCTGTCAATCACGACCCTTTCCTAGTGCTAGTCCTTCAAAAGTGTCTTACAATTCAAGCAGAACCATGGGCTCTTTGAGTTAGCATGACATATACAGCTTTTAGTCGCTGAAATGACACTGGAGGCAGGCTGGCTACAAGCACAGGTAACTTACATGCAGTCATGGCCCAAAACCTAAAAACATCTCACAAAAATCCTGGAATCCATGTTCCTCTCTAATTTGTATATCAAATCCAAGAAACAAACAGGAAAAACTGTCATCAAAAGCTCCATACTGCTGTCACTGATTCAGAAAGGAGAATTTATTTTTAAAAGTAAGAAAGTTTCACACTGTATAAGCTTTCTCCAGTCTCTCATGGATCAACAGACCGATTTTTCCTCTCACTTATCCTCTGTCTGACGAAGTGAAGTAATTAAATTTGTCTAATAGACTGTGTTTTCTGCATTTTTAAAATTATTTCTTTACAACGTGAAGCTACTTTACACAGTCTGATATTCACCTTTGAGAACTTGTTCATGGTTGGTTACTCAGGCTATGAGTATGGCCTATTAGTCTGCCACAATTATCTGTATATCATTTATTTTATTTTGAAACATTTTTAAAAGTTGAGATTCATTTTGCCTTCTTTTCTGTCTTGCTTCCAAGAGATCATTGCATTGTCCCAGAAAGAGTGCAAGAATTAGTGGAGACAAACTTGGCCAAGCCTTTTCTGGGACTAACACATGTGGGACAGGTTATCACGCCTTCTTGAGCTGTGTTTGCCTCAAGAAGTCTCCCAGTCATGACAGAACTCCAGCCCTGCTCTTCCATTTGGGGCCAAGGGACTACAGGAAGATGAGAGGGCCCTCTGCTGTGATGGGTACTAAATTAACTCTGTCCCCAGGTGCTTTGGAGAACATTTGAGGGTTACTAGCTACAGACTCATCTGCTTTAGTGGGTCCAACTGTATCTGATTTGTTTGACTTTCTGGTTATATACCAGAGGGTTCAGCAGCAGCTGTGAGGTCCTTGTGACTGCTGCTGGGGTGGGAAGAAGTCTGAGAAGAGGGTCTGGGTCCTTCTGCCCTGCTTAGCTCTGCCCCACAAGGACCACAGGAAGCACAGTGAGCTGGGACAGGGAATTCTCCGTCTCATCCAGACCTGCAGTCAGGGCAAGGTGGTGTGACATACAGAGCTTTGATGTTCAAAGGAATGATCTGGGTGATTAACTGTAAATAGAAGCTGTAAGAAATATATCAGGGATTTCGCTAAATCAATTTGTCCTGAAGTTGCTTTTCAGAAATTGCTTGCAAGAGGTTTTTATTTACAAACAGTACATGCTTGTGTGTTTGAACCTGATATGTGGAGCCATATACCAGTTTACTCCTTGCTAAATTAATAATACTGTCTGTGGTTTTTTTATTAACAACAACAGGGTGTTCTGATCCAAGATATTGTCCCTTAGATAAAACTAGAAACTTGTGCTAAAATGAGTAACATAATATTCTGTAGGCTCAATAAAACCTTATATTCTATCCAACTAGAGCATTTATCGAATTCGTAATTCTATTTTGCTAGTTTGCAGTGGGAAAAATTAATTAACAAGAAGCCTGGCAAGTGAAATAGTTTCCCATTCAGGAATTGCAAAATTACATCCAATTATGCATCTTCTTTTCTCTACCCTAACCCCAAAGATGGAGAAAGACTCAACTGTATTTTCTCCATGGCTGTGTAAAACCACCCTTTCCTGGCAATTTCTTTTTTATCCAATTAATTCTATTATTTATTTCAAGTTACATGGCTGACTATTTCAGACCGATGGATGTGCTGATCTCGGTCTACATCAAACCCTCTCTGGACTTTAATACCTCCCTCTTGCTTGGCTAGATTGAACTAAACGTCAGTGTGTTGATTTCAATACTTATAGGAGTTTCTTACAGAGCACAAGATAAAGTACTGTGTTGGGTAACATGGTTTATTCACAGATATTTTAAAAAGATCTGAACAGAGAAAGACATGGATTATTCATGGATATTTTCTGAAGACCTGAAGTGGGGAAGGAGTCAAACATTGAAGAAAAAATGCTGAGATGCAGCTACTTAAATACTTGACGTTAATGAAAAAAATTCTCATACGCTAGCAGAGAAGTGCAAAAAAGGATATTGTAATGTAATAGTCAGCTTAATTTATAATTAGAAAAAGAAAACTATTTCTTCATAACATACACCATGTTTAACTTAATTTTAGGACTATATTGCAATGTTTGATTATATTTTCCTGTGAATCTAGCCAAAAAACCTTGTTAAAATATGGCTGTACTGTCAGTCTTTTTCATGGGATCATTTCTGTTCTGAGAAAAACAAGGCATATGAGTGACATATATGCCCTAATAAGTTAGACAAGGAATCAGAAGCATACACAGAAAAGGCTGGAGGATTTACTTTGTCTCTCAAACTGAAAAGTCATTTTGCACATCCTTTTCTTTAAAGCAACGATTGATTTGGGACCTGGTTCACAATCCTCTAGATCAGCTGGGTACCTCGGGAAGGATCTCAAGCCCCTTTGAATGTGTTACCAATTCTGCCTGAGTTAATCTCACGCAAGTGGTGATGCACTGAAATGGACAATTCAATAAAGAGTGTATAGTAAAGTATCAGTACATCTATTTATATTACAATTCAACTAATGTTCTTGTCTGGAACTAAAAAGAAAATTTGGAGTCACTACCAATAACCTTGCAAATATGCAGGAAACCCACAAGTTTTCAGTGTTCTCATTCCACTGGAAAATTGGTACTTGTAGTTGATACCCCAAGAGATTATATGGGAAGTGCTTTATCTCTTAATCTATTTGGACTACTCATTATTTACTCTCTCTTTGTATTTATAGGCTAATATCATGTCTGTATACTACAGAAACTAGCTTGGACTCAAGTTCTGTGACAACAGGGTTTGGGAAATACATCGGGAAATGTAGTGCACCTTCTCAGTGGTATAACCTGAAACTCCTTTGGGTCTTTTTTGCTTCTAAAATCTCCTCCTTAGCCCAGATTAGAATTTAGAAAAATTTCCTTTATGCCTTTTAAAGATGGATCTCTTTTGGTTCCCTGCCAAGAGCTGCAGTATGACTTATTTTACTGTGGTTTTTCCCTTTCTTTTGTTAAATCTCAAAAAGGTATGCTGATGAATCCTCCTCCATGGCATATAGTGTATAGATGGGATAGAAGCATCTGAGCTCATTTTGGGGTTTCATTTAGGCATTGGGATTTGCATAGCAATTTCAAATTTGTAACATTGCTTGTAAAGTTTTACCTTTCTGCAATTGTAATGCTTCCCTTGACACCGAGATCTCTCATTACACTGAGATTTCCATTATTTTGGTCTTATACAAACCCATGGCAAATCCTGTTCTTTTCATGCATCCTGTTCTTCTCCTTGATTCATTCACACGTCTGTTTACCCCCTGCAAAAATCAGAGTTTTGCACTACAGAGTGTGTTTTCTTTCTGTTCTGCTTTCTGCATTCCATTGACCACAGTACAAACTATTTTCTTTTTCTCTCCACCATTTCTTTCTTTCCTCCCTCCATACTTACTTCCCTTTCCTCTCCTTCCCTTCCTTCCCTTCATTCACCCAGCTTTACAAGTATTTGACAATAACTGTTAATCTTAGTGTGTGATTTTTCATTCTCCCTTTGCACACGTGTATATCTAGGTAGGAAAAAATAATACAGAGAATTGTTCACAAGAGCCTGTATAACTCTATTTGGAATAATTGCAGGAGAATATCTATTTTTTTCGATTGTTTTGAGTGGATTAATCAAGAGTTCAAGTCAGATCCACTTGCAGTTTGACACTTAGAGACCAAAGGTTACCTAAAGCTTGGCAAATGTCTGTTCACAGTAGCATTTATAAGAAATTGCTTGCTTTCTGTTGTGACAAACAATTTTCTCGCCTGCAGCATGTATCTGGGGCAGCAATAAGTCTAGCAGAACACAAGCAGAAAGATCTTGTAAAAATTATTTTGTAGGTCATGTACAGTATTGTAACTGTGGCTATACAAAACTGTTAGAAAAGTAACGGCTTTATTAGGACAGTATATGGACAGGGTGATGGAGATTTTGCAACATTTTGGAAGAATAAAAGTAAAACACACTCAAAGGCAATGATCCCAAACACCCTTATCTCAATATTCTCTAGTGCTTTTAGCTTATTGTGAAGCACAGCCAGGTAAAGCCTGGTCATCCTGCAATGAAAACTCCCTCTTCACAATTTTGTTGTGACTTCTATTGGTGGCTTCTTTCACAAGACATCACAATTTGACTTGATAGGGAGGATGACAAAATATTTCAGTAGGAGGCCTTCAGAGAGAAAATAAAACCTGCCACACATATTTGTCACTAATGTTTTCAGTTGTCTTTTCTTCTAAAAAAGTTGTTTGTGTGCACAAATTGCACAATATATAGCATCTTTCTATATAAAGAGCAAAGAATAATTTGAAGAGCACACCAGATTTAACTGCTATCAAACTTTAACTTATTTCTCATCATATAAAGCTAATCACATTTATCTGCATATCAGTCAGGTTTGCAAGTGCTGCATTTTTGAAAAGAATGAAACTACGTGTGTTTCATTTGCCTTTTTTTCGTCATTTCTCTTTTTGTGATATTTTCAGGATTATTTTTGACCACAAAAGTCAATGATTTTGAAAATTTTTTAATTCTTTGTCTGTTCTCTGATTTTTTTTTTTAATATGCAAAAAGCCAGTTCATGCTAAAGAGCACACAAGGAAGAATTGATGCTTTAAAGATTTAGAAATAAAACAACATGCTTTCGAGACAGTATTAATATAGGAAGTAATATAAAAGCTAGTCTTTAATTGGAGACCTCCAGGGGCAAGTATGGAAAAACGCCCACCCCACACAGGAGGAATACTGTTTTATAAGTTTAGAAAATTAGTACAATTGACAAGAATCCCCAATTAGAAGCACAGGTGATGAAGTAATTCCCCGCCTTGGTTCAACCCTTGGTTCAACCCTCTTCCAGAGCCCCCTTCTGCTAGTTATTTATGAGAAACCAACTTGGGAGAGTAGCTTGTCCTTGGTTCCCAGAAAAGCAGTATTAGGATTGTGGCCTTTGGAATGCTGTTTGTCTTTCTGCCTATGAGGGTAGGAAAAATACTATGGTTGGCTAGGAACTGTATAACTATACAACAATAGTCTACAGAGCTACAAATAGATGAAGGATTTACGAAAGCAAAAATCATTTTGGCATCACTATCACAGGAATAAATACCCTCCCCAATACCACCTCCTTTGTGGTGAGAGTCTGCTCAGTAAGTCTAAAGCTGATCAGTAAAGGTAAAATGGTGTTCAGACTGTAGGAGGAGTTTAGTGCAGGTATGTGAGCACTGTTTATGGCAATGCACTCTTACTCTCTGAACACAAATTTTACAAGTAAATTTATAAATTTTGTTTTAAAAGAGACTGGTAATTTGTTGTGCTTTTTGTTTTCTAGCCTCTGGTACATGATTAAAAACATTTGTCCCCGTCAAGACGCAATTAAATTGGTCTCGAAAATGGAAAAAAAAAAAAAAAGAAATGTTAGTGATTGCAAACATCTTCAAAATATGAGCTGGTAAAACATTAAATTTTCTTCAATATTTCCTTTTCACAGCTGTCATCAGCTGTAATACTGACTCGTGTAGCCTACCATGTCAAGAGTGACTTAAAGGCCTTTGCAATTGCAAATCATCTTTTCTTAAATGGGCTAAACCATCTCCTGTTCAAAGCAGCATCTGACTGACATCTCTGTTGGTCATCTGAAAGACAGCTGCCAGCCAGCATCATCATCCCACGGGAGCATCTCTCCTCTGCTGCAGGGAGCGATGGTAACACTCACAGGACAGAGAGAACAATCTGTACCTCTTCCTGTGTTTTTTAGTATCTTTCATGACTTAAAATTTATCAGTACACATGATAACATTTATTTCACATATTATTTGTTCATACACATTTTTTTATCAATGAAACATCTAAAAGACCTTGAATTAAGATCTTTGCCTTATTCTGTTGCACTGATGTAGCCTGAGTTTCCAGTTACACTGGTTAAATGGTACCTTCATGAACGAGTGACAGTACAGTGGTGTACATCAGGTGTTTTAAAGGAAAGAAGCACAACACTCCCTCCCTAATCATTTATGTAAGTGCTGGTGAACCTCTGAAAATCAATTAAAAGTCAGATTAACACTTTTTGATACTGTAAATTACTTGCAAAATATCTCTTGGTCTCAGTACACCTCATTGGTGTCTTAATTTTTTAATAAATCTTGAATATATTCATATGAGTAGCTTTATGAAGAATTTCAACTAAGGTTGTCACTGGAAAAATTACTGCACCTCCAACTTTACCTGGTCCAAAAGAAAAGACATCCTTTTGGGGTCTCCCAGTAAGAACAGATCTGAGAAACAGGGATTTATCTGAGAAAGATTTGATAACTATACCTTCAGGACATTTCTTTGTTACAATACAGAATGTAGCTAAAATTAATTATTCAGTGCAGTTGAACTCAGATAAGCTGGGCAGAGGTAAAGGTAATTGTTTAAAAATGGTTCCATGTAATGAAATTTCTGTGCACAAAATATGTGAGTGAAAAAAAAAAAGAGTGGTGTTTTCAGAACTTACTCTAATACAACTCAAAACAATTCAAAAAGCTCTAATATGCAAGGATGCTGTGGTGTTCTATGTAATATCTGACCCCTCAGTTCACTTCCTGTGGAAAATTGTCTGTTTTGGATCAAAAGGAAAAGGGAAATTAAGAAGTAAGAGGAAAGAGAAAGGGAAAGGGAGAAAAAATAGGCAGGAAGAAAACAGAAAAAAATGAGACAATTATCATGAGGGGACCATACACAGCAAATGTGCATATATATATATATATATATGCACACAAATCTCTTCAATTTTTAACAGGCATTATTATTGTCTGCTGATCTAAGCATATATCGACATTTGAAATAGGAAACTACAATATTTTTTGACAGACTTCAACAAGGGAAATTTTAGTCTCTGATGGTACAACTGTTTTGCGTAACGGGCTGTAACTCTGCAGCACTTGAAGCCAAACCTCTTGCTACCCCTATGAGCTACGGTCCTGCTGGTCACCTTTTTTCTAGATGGCTTCTGAGAAACAGCTCAGAGCCAAAGGAACCCAGCAGTGCAAATCTAAATGAAAAATAATTGAGTAAAATAATTCAGCCAAAGACACTGCTAATATTTCTGCTGTTTTAAAGTTTATGAAAATTTAACCCTCCATATGCTGAATGTGAGGTGTGTGCCCTAGAAGGAATGAAAGCCATCTGCCTCCTTGACTGCTTGAACAGGCTGAGCTCAAGAGGCTATAGGTTGAGGGAAGCAATGACTAGATCACAGCAAGATACTGCATCCAATGCTGGGTCCCACAGTGAAAGGAAGATGTAGCTAAACTGGAGCAAACTCAACATAGGCTCACGGGAACACATGACTTGTGAGGGTAAGTTGAGGGACAGAAGATTGTTCAGCCTGGAGAGATGGCTTTAAGGACACCCAACAGCATCCTCCCATAACTATGGTGATGTGATCAAGATGACAGAGCCAGACTTCTTGTAGTGGTGCATAGCAGGAGAATGAAACAAGGGCTCAGGATGAACGTAAAAGAAAAGCTTTTACTCCATAAGGACAGTCCAGAAGAGAAGCATTAACTTCCAGGGAAGTTAAGCATTCTCTGTCCTTGGAGATCAGTAAGACCCTCATAGATGAAGCCCTGAGCCACTTGACCTGACATCAAAGCTTTCCCTATCTTGAGCAGAAGGCTGTACTAGACACCCCCTATGGCCCCTCTTCTGTTTACCAGATACATAGAACGGGTTTGGCTTTTTTTTTTCAACTTACCTGTTTATTCTGTTTAAATGGAAATCCAAGGACATCTTGGAAGCTGTAAAGACCACTAGGTCCTGAGTTCATTAACATGCTGTTTACTGGAAGCTCTCTGAGATCCCCCATGTAAAGTGATAACTTAAGACTTTCTAACAGCTTGACAGATACATGGTATTTTTTATCTCTGACTGCTGAAGGCACACAAAGCTGAAAATAGTTCGTACCCCTAAAGAGATATGAAGTTAACTTGGAAGTAAACATCATACCCAGCAGTTCAATACTTTGGTCTGAAAGCTGAGCTTGAAGCAAATGTATGAATTTCTGAAATGGATACCTTTGGTATTTGTAGGATTTTATATGAGGGCATGGTTCCTGGCAGATAGTCTGTCTCAATGATCTCCCGGCTCTTTAATCTGAAAGCATGAAACTGATCCTAGAGCATGAAAACCAGCTGTTTTCTTCAAAGATACATTGTATGTCTAAGAGGAAAAATGAAGAGGGCTTTCAAGTTGTTTTTTTTTTGACATGCATTGGTCCCCAAGATGGATCCACACTTTAAACCATGGTTCTTTGGAAACTGTTGAGATTGAGTACTTAATTATACCTCTAGAACTTTTTCTTGCAGAGATGAAAAGTTTTATGTTATTCGCTCTCCAGTGATTTTTTTACAGCTGTCCATATAAAGCTACTAAAGTCTTGATTTAGAAATCGTCAGTACAAATATATTTCTAGGCTAATTCAATTGGCTGCAATTGCCATTATTTGCACATGTTGAATCCATAGACAGTGTTCAGCCTAAACAATAAAAAAGCAATTAATAGATAAAGTGTTAGCAAGGAAATTAATTTGTTTAAGAAAAGTAAGATTTAGAGGAACTGGAGTCAAATTTGCTGTTTATTTTCCTTGTGTCTCAGTTATCTGGCTGTAAATTGAGGGTCATAGCAATATCTGCTTTCCTATATATTCAGTCTTTGGTCTGAAAAGTTTGTCATCTAAATAACAAAGATAAAGAGCCCTTAAACATATGCATGTACAAGATATGTGACAGAATGCTATTGCTGGATTGGTAGATTATACTGTGATCATCAATGCAAGTAATCAAATAACATCTGAGCTGAATACTACCGTCTAATTCTGCAGCTGGGCTTATTTCTCATAATTGTTTAATATCACATAGACATGCAGCCCACTGGGAGTATGTTTGGAGGTTCAATCTTTAAAACTGCTGCAGTCATGAAAAATTACACATTGAGCAATTTTCTCACTTGCTAGCTGAATGAAACTACTTTTGCATAGTTGCAGTAATTAAAGAGAAAGAAGATATTTCTGTTGAGGAGTTTGAATAATAAGGTTATTTCCTAATTGATATATTTAAATTGATGAAGATTTTAAAATTCAGCTACCTATGTGCATATGAACACCATATAAACTCAGTAGATGAGCATTTCATCATCACCTTCTTGAAGTAGGAATTTATAAGTTGTTAACTGGTTTATTACAGTTTCTTAGAGAAAGGATTTTGAATACTCCAGTACAATTTTTTATATTAGCTACTTGTCACCAGCAGCCCAGGATTAGACATGCAGACTGAATTTTCAATTAAAATTATTCTGTCTTTCAGAAACACCCTTGTCTGCAGTCAAAAGCTATGAATACAAAGGTTTCTCAAGAGTCAGTGATTTTCAATATCAAATCCATCTTTTCATGTAGCTGAAATAAACAGAATTATACCCACGATTATAAAAAAGGCAGTGAAATTTTAAATCCTTTAATTTGATTCTGAGCTCCAGATAAAAAGGTGGTACTATTTCCTTTACACCTATCAATTTACTCTTATTTGTGTGCAGAGGAAAAATGCCTGTATTTTAAAATGAATTTGATGCTCACAGAAAGTTTTTAATGACAGCTTTGGAGGCTGAACTCTTACATAGCCACAGAGAATGAGCAACAGCTGCATAAAACTTGCAATACTTCCCTCCCAGGATCCTGTTGGCACTCATCTGACAAAAGGGAAAGCAGTTTTCAAAGCCTGTGATCCGAAGGTATTTGCTATAAGATACAGGTGTCTGAAAGAGAGCCTGGCTCTGTGTTCCATTTTGGATTTAAGACTGCTTCTGGCATCCTTTAAGGCTGTAAACAGTCCCAAGGAAGGAGGAGACAAGTAAATATCTTCATGCTATACCTTTGGTGTTGGTCAGGTCTTAAGGACAAGCACATGTAAAACAATTTCTTGTTATCTTGAATTTCAGTATCTTAAAATTCATAAACAAACATTATATAAATGCTAGTCTCTCAAGAGCATCTTACATATTTCGCATATTAAGAGACTTGAAAGCAAAGGCAAAGAGTGACACACAGATGAGATTGCTCTGAAAATTGAAAAAAAAAAATGGATCTTTTTCCTTGTAAAGCAAGATGATAGGATAACTGAAAATATTCAAAAAGTATTATCTCTGAAATGACTCCAGGTGTGAGTGATTTCTGTTCAGATGCTATGACTGACTTAGAATAGATGTACTTTCTCAACATCTGAGCCATTATTCTGGGACTAATTGTGTATGTATCCGTATCTACACATAAAAACCTATGCAATATAAATCTACCAGAAGACATTTTGAACATCTACTCCGCCCTTTGTATAATAATGTAGCTTATGTCTAAAAATACTTCATGTCACATTTTATTTTCAGACAGGATCAAAATGTCAAATCTAGGAACAATTTTAGTACAGATACTATTGTGTCTCTTAAATTAAAATAATGCAAAGGTCTCTGAATAAATTAGCACAGTTGCCATGGAAACATAGTGGGCAAGAAATATTTATAGTTGCTGCAAGCAATAATTTTGCAGCTTAATACTTTAAAATGTCAAGCAACACATAATCTCTAAAACAAAATAATTTTTTTTGTGATTGTGTATATTCACAAATTTCCGTTAAGATATATTTTCAGTTCTTGCCTCCAGAAAAAATTAAAAATCATAAACCTTTACAAAAAATCAAACTGCAATATATACTGTGATTGGAAAAAAGCGTTTTTCAGCTGTAAAGACAAATAATACCTTGTCAGACTTAGGTGTGCTATTTTATACAAGTGATTATTAGAGTCAACAACTGGAGATTTTTCAAAGCTAATTAAGTTTAGAATCTTTCTAAAGTCTCTAAGCTCTAGCAGTAATTGCAACTACAAAAATTCAACAAGGTTTACTCATAAATGCAAGAGAGCAAGTATCTGATATTCTCATTAAAATAAGTGTTATTCCCAATTTGTTAATTGAAATAGTACTTTATAAGAATATATAGAGAAGCAGTGGTAAATTATCTAGGTGTATATTGATTACAAAAAGTCTGACAGATTTCCTTATACATGCTAGATCCATTCTCAGGTAAACCTGGTAATCTTCCCAGGAAAGCAACACAATTAGCTTCATTATACTGATATGTTGGTATAAATATTGAACTTCATAATAAGGAAGGATGAGGTCTTCCTTTGTCACTGGGACTACCCATCCACAGCATTCAAAAATGCTTTTTTACAGTTCTGCATTCTCTTAACAGCTGTGTAGAAAGGACTCTGCATAGTACAGAGAAGTGTGCAGGGCTGTGAAGTGATGCGCAAACACATGGGAGGAAGGGAAAAGTGCGCGTTGGGGAGGGAGAAGGCGGCACAGTGTTATGCTCAAGTGTCCTTAAAAGATGTTCTCAGAAGATGCTAGGAGCAGAATCAGACTTGAGATCTAAGTACGAATAGCAATGCTTCTGGCATTCATCCCCCAGATCTGTCTCACAAATGCTTGGTGACATGTTCTATCCATCCCCAGTGGAGTGCTCCCTCTTCTCAGAATACCTACCTTTGTTTGATTAAAAGTATTTTTTAACACTGGAAGAAAACATCAGTATCCTTGACCAGTCAGCTTACAGAAAGTGTGTGCTGCTCTAAGTCTCAGGAACAGGGACGGGCACCACGATAGCTGGTATTTAAGACCTGATGGACCTGACAATCTGAACGAAGGTGCAGCTGGTAGCCACCTAAACAATATAATGAAGTTGAAGGCTCTCTCCTTCCCCTCTCACTACTGGGATTAAGGAAGAAATATTGTCACATACTTCGAAGTAACACGGATGGATGCAAAAATTAAAATATGTCCTTAAATTAAAAATTCAGATCCTAGCTTATATATCACATCAGCACAGTCTATTAGGTGGGAATGTTTTAAACTCAGACTCATTTAAGCATTTGGGGAACTGGTCTACAAGTTCTGCACATCTCCAAATATGGTCACCTTTGAACAAATACGGTTATTTCTAAGGAAATCAGGAGGTCAAGAGGATAGAGAAGAAAACCTAAAAAATAAAACCAAATAGTTTTGACTGAATTCCTCGAATGAGAAAAATTCTCTTTTAAAGCTAGAGGGATTCTTCCTGTATAGTTCTTCTATGTGAATAATGTGCAAGAGCAGAATTAGTCTCACTTGTCATAAATTTTGTGAAAGAACGGAAATAATCCAGGCGTTCACATCTAAAGCACACTTAATCATTTTCAGAATTTTACACTTCAGTAACTGAAAAATGCTGTCAATGGTAACAGCAACTTGGTTCTTAGCAAGACAAAGTATTATATACATTATTATTGAATAGACCCATATGCATCTAAGTAAGGCCACACCTTCTAAAAGTTCATCTCTTCCCATTCTGCACTCACTGTAGATCCTGAAGTATTAAGAGCATTATTCAGAAACAGAGGCAAAACTCACATAACAGCAGGAAGAAGGGCTCAGGTTTTCTCCTCTCAGGAAAACCTCAGAGGGCTGAGGCCTATGATTTTGCAATCACACCCAACAGCAACTGCTGTCTGCTCTGTTTACCAAATTGGAAATGATAATTTTATGATTTATATAGCATTCAGTGAGAAAAAAAATTACATTTCTGCTTGCATACTGAAAGTGGAATTTCTAGATGCTAAGTTTGTAAATAACAGGAAGGCTTCATGCTAAAAAAAAATTTGATTTCTTGATGATTAACTATGTGCAGAAGATGTTTCCTTATTTTGTCATATTCCTCATCTCAAAAATTATTGGTTTGTTCTTTCCTTTCCCTATTAGGGAATCAGATGTCTCCCTATATTTTTGAATACATGCCTGTAGGACAACTTGTATTGCTTTTTCAGTTTAAATAACATACTCAACTAAAGTTTTCTGGGAATAAACAAATCTTGTCAGCTTTTTGCTAGATTGTTAAATTCTGTTCTTTTATCTTAATGAAACACATTGGAATTTTAATTTTAACTGCCATGCACCATATTCTTAAAGAATTATTATGGAGTTTTTTTGTTTTAATGGATAAAATTATTTTAATGGGTATGTAATAGATATCTTAATGTTCTACATGTCAGCAGTATGTTTAAGTTATACAGCGCCACTGGTTATTCAGTGAACTGGGACTTTTTTTATTGCAGCAGTAAAGTGAGAAATAATAATGTGTATTCAAGGAACATCAAAGACATTTTCAAAAAATAAATTGCATATTAAGTAATGTACTGTGAAGCGAAGGATAGAAGAAAAAGCATGTAGCACTGCTTCTGATCTTCCAAAGAATCTGGACTAGGAAACACTGTCTCACATTTACATGTGAGCCTGCAGCAGGATGCAGCTTGACCTGAGGTTGACTCCAGAGTCACAAGCTAAAAGGAACAGTTATGCAACAGAGAGCGGCTAAAATTAACCATGCGAAGCCCCAGAAGACTGGGGTGAGGGTACCCAGAAACCATGTAACTGTAAGGAATAATGTTCGCTTCTCTCACTGAAAGAAAAGGCTTGCATTATTTCAGTGTCCATCTTTATTGAGCTTAGAGACTATTGTGTTTCAACTTCTAGGCATAATTTTCTATTTGCCAGCTCATTTATTGCAAAATACAATACTCTTTCTGTTAGATAGAAGTTGTTTAGTGAATGCCCAGGAGCCATGCATCAATATTGAAGGGGGGGGGGGAGAAGGGGGGAAGGAATAAAAATGCATAAAAAATACAGTCTGACTTTTTCTTTGAAAGCTTCAACTTTTAACATTATCCCTATTCTGCTCTAGTGTTTCTTCACTGAGAGAAGTAGA
The DNA here is from genome assembly GCA_013398955.1 of Callaeas wilsoni. Lineage (NCBI taxonomy): Eukaryota > Metazoa > Chordata > Aves > Passeriformes > Callaeidae > Callaeas > Callaeas wilsoni. Next base: position 445,884 of record VWPU01011588.1, on the reverse strand, counting down.
ATTCCTCCATAAGAGAGAATGCTCAGAAACTGGTGGCCGGACACAGATGGGGAGATGTTCAGACCCTCCCTTTCATATTTTTGCCCTTTCTGTGGACCACTGCCAAATTACGGGCAGGTCGACCAGGGCAGCATTATTGCACCACTCAGGAAGGGGGAGTTACTCCTCATAAAAGGAATCCTTTTCCAGAATTCAGACTCTGAAAATTTCCAGTAGCTGGTTTGGAGGCCCGTAGCATCTACTGAGAGCCCCTGTAAGTTCTTCCAGGATGACAGAAGGACAGACGTCATCCAAGCTGGCTCCTTTGAAACCTGTGCTGCCACGTCAATCAGCAGTTTAGGAATAATAGCACTTATTGACTGCCCAACAAATAGCTCCTTTCTTTGCTGAATAACCTGAAATTCATGACACATTTATGCAGGTGCTACACTGACACAAGCAGTAGCTGAGGCTTCTGGACTGAAACCTATATTTCCAGTTTTGCCCTCAGAAACTGAGGCATTCAGCCTAGCATGTTACATATTAATATTATGGAATAATCAGAAAAATCTGAAAGGCAGAAAAATAAAATACTCAAACAAAAATGGCACTTTTTGTCATCCAAGGACTATGTTATATTAAAAAAAAAATACAATGACATCAGAAAACAGTAGTTCGGACTTAGGTTAGAAAATAAGCCTAACTAGCAATAAATCTAGGGGAAGGAAAGACCACTCAGTCCACTGTTACTTTCAGATGCCATTGCAGGAAGGAAAAGCAACAGGATTTAGCAAAGTTTGTTATGATTACAGATACGATGCCTTACTTTTGGACCCAGGTTTCATACCCCAGCTTCAAGATCTGTTCTGAGAGTTATGGATCTTTGCTGGGAAAGCAAAAGCCTTATGAAAAGGCCAGGTGAGAAAGATCGACAGAAACATCAGTGCTACCTGCTTCCTTGTTGTCTTGAATAGCTCTTGGAACATGAGGTTTGTGTTATTTCAGTCAGGTCTCCCCTACCTCTCCTTTCCTTTCACCACAAAATTATCTTCTTTCCTTTCTTTCTTTTTTCACCTTCAATTTAATAAAAGTCACGCTTATCAAAGCAAGTTGTTATCTTTTGCACACCTCTCTGCACCAATGACCAGAGAGACCAGCGAAAATAAAGTTTAAAATAGTTCACGGCTAGTACAGGTCTCAACTGACAAAATCTGTTATGTAGAAAGATGAGGCCTTCAAGTAAGGCAGATGCAGAACACAGTACAGCAGAGCCCCTTAATGGAGCACAGGAGGCAGAAACTGCAACCACAAATAGTCTATCCCCAACTCCCTCATCTGTGGAAACCTTACTGCAGTAAAATGAATGCTGGTACTTCCCTGCAGTACACAGCTACTCTGCCGGGTTTGCTTTTCTCCAGAACTCAGGCTGCAAGTGACTCAGCTTTAGAAAAATAAACTGGTTGTTGTCTTTGCAATACTTCTGTTTGTATTGAATGTTCTTATGGGTTGTTGTTGACTCTGATGCTAAGAGAAAGCAGATATTTCCACTCATTTTAGCTTTTTGGTTTTTTTTCCCAACCAAAAGGAGAGTTACTATTTTCAGAGTCGCAAACAAGGCTTTCAAACAGTACTGAAACCTATGGAGAGAAGGAAGCAATCCTAAAACGGAAAGCTTAATTATTCACAATTCAAATGTTTAACTGTATTTCTGGTTTGTGTTTTTTCGGTTGGTTAGTGGGGTTTTTTGGTTTTGTTTTTGGGTTGACTTTTTTTTGGTGGGTTTTTAAAAATTTTGCTTCTTTCTAAGAAGTCTGAAATATTTGTAATGGTAATTATCTGACAAGACACTTTTAAATCCTGTATCTATTGCCAGAGTGTCAAGTCTCTAATATTGTAGATTAGAGGCATAAAATAGACTGTAGTGTGAAATAAAAACACTTCCTGGAAAACGAATAATATCCAGGGATATTAATAAGCTGAAATTCAAAAAATTCCTGTCAGCAAGACATTGGGGGCTTAATAGTTATTAATTTAAGGAAGTTCTGACAGCATATTAATGTTTTGTATATAATATAGAACACAACTAAAACTCAAGTAATATGCAAATTATAAAGGCAGATGAGAAGGGGTTCAGTGACTTAATCTACAATACAATTAGAAAATAGTCTTTAACATAAGTATATAAATAATTTGAGCATATAAAGAATTTGAACCTATTCTTTTCCTTTTCCCTGAAGCTAAAACTTCCCAGGGTCTCAATTTTAACCTTCCAAGCACACCTCAGAAAGAAACAGAAGACTAGTTCAAATGAAATCATGACCAGTTTTTATACTGCAAGGTAACAGATGGTATGAACTTTTTGTTCTAAGTCAATAGCAGACTTTATTACACAGCTGTCTGTCTAGAAGAGCTAACTACATCACAGATAAAAAGGAGAGCTACTGAGGCCACAATAGAACAGTAGCATGCCCAAAAGTACCACCTATAAAGAGAAAACACCAAGAGCTTATTTTCATTGACTGAGATTCTTATGTCAGTTCTAGAGATAACAAATAGGACTCCAGAACATTTTGCAGGAAGGAAAACGCTGAGTTGAAGAGTCTTTAGAGATGGATATTGTGGGAAACTCTATAATTCACCCACCCTTTTTCTTCCTGTTATTTTCCTTGCTTGGAACATCAAAAGGAATACACACTGGCATTTATGACAGATATTGGGTAACAATAAAGGGATAACGTGACATGATGTCTATTGTAGTAAGAGCCTGAACACAGGGAGGTAGGACGTCCCTTGCAACCAAGTGTCTGTATAGATATGCATGCACTCAAGCCAGGGTTTTTTCCCTCATCTAGTAAAAAGCTGACTTTTACGTTCAATTCAAAGGATGAAATCTAAGACATGGAAAATGAAGAAGCATATTTTTTTAATGGTTTTTCTTACTCAATGCATATTTATGTCAAAAGAAGTGTCTGAGTATACTACAGCAAATCCTACACACATTCCTGTTTGGAAAAGGAAAGTCTCAGTGAAGCATGTCATTAAAGATTAATATTAAATAGTAATTATTAGTAAACATTTTAATTTCTTGATCCCTTTAGGAAAAAAGTCACTGACTTCTTCAAAGATAAATGTTCAAGCTTCTTATTTCTTTATGATGTATTTTCTAGTTTTTGTGATTATAAAATACTGGTAAAGGTTTATTCAAATATTTTTTTCTTTTATCTAGGTATAATACTATAGCGCTGAAATATGCAGACAGGTTCTGTAAAATACTGCTTTGCAAAAAAAGAGTTATTATTCTTTGAGCTCAGAATGAAAACAATATAGCTGTAAGTATACTACTTGACAATCATATAAGTAAAGATTGTTAGGGAATTTTATAAACTTGCACGCTTAGTAGCAAACATTTGATAAAGTACACTTTCATGCTCTATTACAAGAGACATATTTCTTCACTGGAAATCTGCCTTTTTTATTTTTCATGCCTTCTTCCATCACTGTCACAGCTTTGCAAGGCAGTGAAGCTCAGAGTTGGCAATCTTAACAAGTACCAGTTTTAAACGGTTTGGGGAAAAAGTGCAGCACAGGATCCAAACAATTTCTTTTTGCTATATGGCTGATGATGTCTGTGTATATATACACGTCTGTGTACGTGGGTGGTGGGTGTGACTGTGGCATTTGAGCTGACAATTTCCCCTCTAAAGTTAAAGATGTGTGGCATTCTTTTAAATTGCTTATGACTTGGCCAAAACTGAAATGTTTGGACTGAAATTTTCCACAGTAGGTTTATGCATCAGACAGAATTTTATTCAAAACATTCAGACAAAATAGTTCATCTATTTCAGAGAATGAGATTAGGCAAAGTATGTTGTTTTACCAGTTTTAAAGAACATTGGAGAACAGTGTCTCATAAAAGCTGGAACAGAACCCAGAAGCTGTTAGTTGTGCCATCTCATTGGCAGCAAGTACCAGAAAAGCCAGCTGCTGAGTGAATGTCTGCTTTCTGATCCGCGTAGAGGAGAGTGGGATATTTTTGCTACCACACCAGAACTTAGGTTAGTTTTATAAATGTTGCTGTTGTGCCCCACAATTACGACATTTGAATTTAAATACAAGTTATTGTATTCTTCCTAACCCTAAACTTTCTATAATTCTATGATAGTCTCCATGCAGTCGCAGTAACTTGACTAGGCCTACAATTTTATTTCTGTTACATATCAGACAATTGTTCAGAATGAATTCCTATAATATGAAATTAATTTCTCAAGTACAGAAATATTAGTTTAAATACATTCTAGGCATCTTAATATTACTCATAGTTATAAAATCAAAGAATGATTTGAGTTGGAAGTGACCTTAAATCTCATCTTGTTCCAATCCCTCTACTATGGGTGGGGACACCTTCTGCTAGACCATGTTGATCAAAGGCCCATCCAGCCTGACCCTGAACACCTCTAGGGATGGGGCATCCACAGCTTCTCTGGGCAATGTGTTCCAGTGTTTCACCACCCCTACAGCAAAGAATTTCTTCCTAAAATCTAATCTAAACCTATCCTCTTACAGTTTAAAGCCATTCTCTCTTCTCCTATTGCTTTATGCCCTTGAAAAAATTCTCTCGCTACCCTTTTTTTCCTTTTCTCTTTCCCAACATTCTTGGACTGAGCCCATTCCCTAATGCATCTCAAAAGTCTCACTAAGTCCAGTCAAACTCCACAAATAAATGGTTATGGGAGAGAGGCTGCTCATCTTTTAGGGGTGACACATGATTATTCCCTTCCAGATGTGTTTGCATCAGTCATCACTAGTAAAACAGGAGCTGGCTTCTGGTTGACAAATTCATACCTAGCTCCCAACATAGACACTGAAACTTGACAGAAACCATCTGCAGTGCTGCCTCTGTTTGCAAAATGTTGTGTCCTAATTAAACACAAGATCTGTGAAGGATTTTGTTGAGCAATCTGTCAATTACCAAAAAGTAGGTGTAGCTCTGTTTCAGAGTATATTCCTTCTTTTAATAGCTCTGCCTCCAGCCAGGTGAGTCAGCAGCATCCAGTAAAGCCACACATTTATCGTAGAATCTCAGAATGATAAAATAGTTTGGGTTGGAAGGGACTTTTAAAGATCATCTAATCCAACACCCGTTGCTATGAGCAGTGACATCTCCAACAAGATCTCAATGCTAAGAGCCCCATCCAGCCTGACCTTGAATGTTTCCAGGAACAGAACATTTGCCACCTCTCTGGACAATCTGTTCCAGTGTTTCACCACCCTCATAAAAATTTTCTTCCTTATATCTAGTCTAAATCTACCTTCCTTTTGTTTAAAACCATTACCTCTTGTACTATTGTGACATGTTCTGTTATAAAGTTTGTCACCATATTTCTTGTCGGTACTGTTTAGTTACTGAATGGCTAAAATGAGGTCTCGCTGGAGCCTTCTCTACTCCAGGCTGAAGAACCCCAACTCAGCCATTTCTCAAAGGAGAAGTGTTCCATGCCTCTTATCATCTTGGAGAACTTCCTCTGGACTCGCTCCAACAGGTCAATGTCGTTCCTCTGCTGGGGACACCAGAGCTGGACACAGCACTCCAGGTGGGGTCTCATAAGAGCAGGGTAGAGAGGCAGAACCACCTCTCTCACTCTGCTGCCCATGCTGTTTTTGATGCAGCCCAGGAAAACAAAGTATCTTGGCACATTATGAGGCAGGTGTGATTTCTCTGGGAAGCATTTGAATACCAAGATAATAGGCACTATAAAAGGTTAGCAGCCAAACTCCCATAATTTGTACTTGCAAGTGCCATAGTAAGTCTTCTAGTGTTTACATTTTTATCTTGTATTAAAGGCTGCTTCCTTTGAACTAAAAATATAATTAGTGGCTAATAAAAGAGCATATTAGATTATTCACAGTGTAAATTCATATGGTACAAATTAACTAAGATGTGTCAGCTGAGGTTCAGGCTTGAGTTTAATGTGATAGTGAGGGAATTTGCAGACGACTTCAAAAGAAGTTCTGATAGTATCAAAATAACTGAAAATTCATAAGCAAATCTTCTAATTTTTGTTTCTCTATATAGTTATTTTAAGATTCAGATGAAAAGATGTATCTAAATATAGATCATATCTATGACTAGAAGCAGAACCAGTGATTTATTTTTATATGTTACTCAGATTGCTTAATTAGATTCAAACTCTTTTATATTTATTAGATTTTATATATTCCATATGTATCACAAGTCTTTTCCCGTGGAATTTCTATTCATTGACATTATGAATAGCTTTGTATTTCTTAATAAGAAATTTCTGTTTAAATTATAACTTTGGATTTGTGCAGAGTTATCCCTGAGACCTTTATTCAATCAGGTCATTCATTCAAGTTTGTTTGCACCAGACACACAGTTGAGTCACCATCCCTGGAGATGTTCAATAAATAACTGGACATGGCACTCAGTGCTGTGGTTTACTTGACATGAAGGTGTTCAGTCAAAGGTTGGACTCAATGATCTTAGAGGTTTTTTCCAACCTAATCGATTCTGTGATTCTGTGAAAGACAAATAATTTTGAAATTATACTAGAGCAGATTACCTATTTACAATAGAGAAGACATTGACCCTCACTGACCACCACCTTTCTCACCACACAGATGGAAATTACTAGAACTTAATAGGCACATGGTACTTGAGAATCCAACCTGTCAAGTGTGAGGCCTGTGCAGGGTCTCAGGGTTATAACATATGTGGTCCAGATCTTTAATCAGCTACCAGCAGTCTGCAAAACCTGGAAACTGAATAATTTTATTGCTGATTGGAAGGCAGAAAACTGTGCCACATAGAAATTACAGGCAACATCAGAATACAGAGAAGACAAACCATGAAGAAGAGCACTTCTGTAGAAACCCATCCCAGAAAAAGAATTTGAGGACTATGCTTGAGTAAAGGAAAAGGAGAGATTAGGTTTTCTGTGTTAGCAGTCATCTGCATGTACCTATGTCTTCCTCTGGGTACAATTAATTGGAAGATCAGAATTTATTTGGCTTCTTTTGAGACATAGAACTAGCATTAACAAAATTGTACATGATAAATGCAAGAAAATTCATTTTCGTCAAGTGTAAAATACTATTTTTTACTCTATTCCAGCGAACACTTCTGAAAGGACCTAAAGGTGATAATGCTGACTTAAAAAAACACCTAAGAAATGCAGCATAGACAATTCTGAAATGGGTTCACCTTAAGAAATTGTTCCAAAATGTCTCACTTAGCAGTGACCCAGGGCTGGGCTATTTTAGCATAAAAGTCAAAAACTCAGAGAAAATTAGGGAATGCTGTAAGGTACCTATAAACCAATCTACAACCTAATAGTGTCTCAGACACTATAGTATTTTTCTCTAATTAGGTCAGCATCCCACAGCATGAGAAGTGCAGTTGTTACCCTGACTCACTGCACTTCGGTGACCTGTTTCAAATCAACACAGAATGTACTCATGCCTTTTTTCAGCTAAACAACTTGGACTGCATTTTCAAACAGTTCCTCTTTCTACATTTCATTTTTAGAATTCAAAACATCTCACATTGCTGTATTCTCCTGTCTTTCCGCTAACTAGAAATTAGAGACTGAAGAGGTGATTGTTTTATAACTAGGCCACTATTGAGCTTTTGCCATCTTTTACTCCAGATCCTCAGGTGTTATAAATGTTCTGCCTCAGGTAGCTTGACAGTCTGTCTTGATTTAGGTGTGGGGGCTGGCAAGAAATGGGATCCACTTGACCAAGTGAGTAACAACTTGCTTGCCAAGAGGCTTTCCATCTGGTTGAGGGGCCTTTCACTGTGGCATGCTGGAACCTGGTGACAGTAAATAGGTGAGTGAACAGACATCAGAGGAAGATGTGAGGCAGGATAATGGGAGGTGCAGATCCCTCAGGATGAACAAGATGGGTCAAAATGGGACTGACCCCAATGGATAGGGTAAAAAAGGGTATGAGTTAATGTTTGCATGAAAGAGCACCTTAAAGATATGGAGCTGCATGATGAGAAATAGGAACTGGCCCTATCCATACCTCTTCTGTTACTTACCCGTTACCTTATGTTCTAAACTGTCAGATCTTCATCTCAGGCTTTTGAAGGCAGTGTTCACCTACAGCCCATAGTGATAAGTTATACAGAGTAAGATATAAAATAAATTATCACAGATGTGCTTCTGATGGTAATGTCATTATCCCAGCATCAAAACTCCATGTTGTAACCATGTGGTGTTTGGAATTGCATTCTGACATAGTATAAACATATCAGATTGCAGGAATGTGCCTTGAGATATACAGCCTTTCTATTTTCTTTGTGTTTCTGCTGCACAAGTCACTTTGTGACCTTGGTGTGAGCAGGATTGGATCCATTTACTCTTTATCTCTTACTGCCATTTTTATCCTAGATTTTTCCCCTCTCAGAGAGGTTTAATTAACAACTTAATCCAGCAGGTTTTAGTTTGTGAGATAGATCTCTGAAGGGTGGTGAACAAATAAACCATTTATATAAAAAGTGAGATTATTGCAATAAACTTCGATTTGCTGCATAGTAGTACCTTATCTTCAATAAAGCAAGTACAAAATTTTACAAACTGAAATATGTTTTAATTTGGTACCTTAATTAGCACTTTTCTTATTAGCATTTACAATCTTAAGACAATGTAAGATTAGTAGTAATAAGAATAGCAATAGCAACATAGTTGCTACCTCTGCTACAATTACTACTGCCACAACTAGTAGTGTTATATTGGATGTCACTTTCCTGAATTCAGAAATCAGGATTTGAATTAGAAGTTCTCCACTGATTTCAGAGCTACTTGTGATTTTTATTTGCTGGGGAGCTGTCCCTAAACTTCACAATCTGCTCCCAGTATTTCACTCATTGCTCATTAGTAGAATAGTTAGCACTGAAGTCAGCAGGACTGCTCAGAGGATATAAAAGCTGTGGAGATTGTCTCTGAACAATGACATGTTGTCATTGTTCACAATACACAAAACAATTTTCTGTCATGCCTTTACCCTTAGACAAGTGCCTGTGACTTAACAGCAGCTATTGAACATAAAGTATGTCTGCTGTGTGTTTTTGAAGTCAGGCATAATGTCTACTTCTTGTATTTTAATAAGGATAGTATACATATTAAATTAGCCAAATATTTCATATTAGAACAATAATGTTATCATAATGCTGCATTACAATGCCTTTGATTCTCTGTCACTCACACAAACGCAGACAGCTAATGAATTAAATAGAATGACACTACCTTATCATAAGTATACCTAAAAATAAAGTAGAGCTACATGAACATAGTGTCAAGAGTTACCATAAATTTTAGTAACGATGGCATCTTTTCATTGTCTTAAAGTGAAAAGACACAGAATGTTTTTATATTGATCTTAGATAATGCAAGAAAATTACACTTAGACACATACAAGATAAGTGTACAAGAAAGCAAGACGGGGGAAAAAAGAGATTTTTCTAGAACTGTTAAATAATGTTTTATCTCTCTCATGAATGAGCTGAAGCAAAATTTCTCACTGTGCTTAAACTTACACCAATGTGAGACCAGATTCATAATAGCGAATGAAATCATATGGTTTTTAAAAGTTTAAAGATTTTTGACACAATGGCCCTTGCATGCAAAGATTTATGATTTTCTAACTTATGCATACTCTCCAGAAATTGAGTATTAATGCAATGATAGCAATTTTGTGTTGCAGATGAGCAGTATGTAGCATTCTGCGTGTCATTCCAAAGTGCTTTCCTCAAGACTTAACTGATGTGAAATGCTGTGTTAAACTCACCTACTTCCTACTGAATTAATTGAAACAATGGGAAAAACAGCACGACACTCTGAAAAAAAGCCAGAAAAAGTTCCTTTCTCAGGATGTGAGAACTCTGACTCATGACCGCAAGTTATATAATCAAAGTGTCTGGGTCAGAAAACACATACATGTCAATAATCTCTTTGTGAGCTATCTCAGAAGACTGTGTGTGCTTAAAGCTATAGAGGTTCATGCACAGCAGTCTAGGGGACAAGCTGCAGCCTCACCCTTGAAGTGTTCTCTGAACTAAGTATAGATTTCAGGAACTGCAAGCAGAAATACATACTACTGGTTCATTACTCTTACTGTAATAAGAGTAATGTAAGACATTTTGTAAGACAAAATTTAAGCCAATTCAATCTATTTTTTTTGATAGAATGTACTAACCTTAAAGCTGTGAGTTTAGGCCAGTCTTGGATCCTTTTTACTCTTGCAAGTTGACTGTAACACTCAAAGCATGCTGGCCAAGGAATGCAAGTCTTCCTGCAGAACTTGAACAACACTGGCTCCTTCCCTTCTCCCAGAAAAAAAGTTTACTGTTCAGCAGTCAGCAATTGTGCTCAAGTACAAGAATCTCTATTCCTTTGTGCATATTCTTGCTCATCACTGGCTTTGATAAGCTCTTAGTTTCCACACTACTTTCTAGCAGAGCTTCACTATACTAATACGCCGGCAGGCTGGCCGGGCTGAGGGGGCCGCAGCTTGGTCCAGGCGCGCTCAACACAAAGGGAGAACGCCCCGGGGCACCGCGGTGCCTCGCTTGCCAGCCTCCCAGCCCGGGCGGTGCAGGGCACGGAGCCTAGCGTGCCTGGGGCTTGTGGATAGCCCAGGCGTGACCAGAAACCGATGAGCAGAGGTGGCCCTTCGGATGGTGTTCCAAGGAGTTATTGTAGAAGTTCCCTCGAAGGGACCGGAAACGAAGAGGACAAGATAAGAGACGGAGGGGCTTTAAAGGGATACAGGGAAGGGGGCGGGGATGGCATAGCAGGGACCTATAGGAAGAGGGGAAGGGCGGGAGAGGTCAGGATACCTTTCCTTAGGAGATACAAAGGGTGTCTGTCAACCGTCTGTCAGGCAGACTGAGCCCCCCTCAGGAATCCTGGAAATTCAGTGGGAGAAGCTAACTTCACAGAAAGGGGTATTACTCTTTGACACCAGCCCACCAAACCTCTTTTTCTGGGCTCTGTGGCCCCCTGGTTATTCTTGTGTTTGGTTCATTCACCACAACACTTCACTGCTAATTGTGTAGGAAATGTTTTCACTTCTGAGTATTGATTTTCCTACCTTTCTATTTCACTGAAGATTCTTTATTTCTCTGTTATGGAAAAAGATAAATTCAAGCTCCTTAGCTGCCTTCTCCATCATGGCTCATTTTGTCTTTCTTTTTTTCTGAGTTAAACATTGTTCTTTCAATCTCTACTGCTAAAAGAGCTTTCCTGTGCCTCTGTTCTTCTCACGATTATATGGCAGAAAGAAAGCCAGTGGTCTGAATGTGTCCCTTGGGGTGATCAGCCCAAGGGATCAGCATTAACTAAGGAGAAGAAATAATGAAGTGAGACAGAGGGTTATACATTTAAAATAAGTTTTATATTTCCATCTCTTTTCTATTTTTTTTAATCCTAGATTTTAAATACAATTGCACTATAATACAACTAAGAAAAACTAATGCGTTTTTAAACTGATAAAGACCCTGCCTAAGGCAACGTTGAAGTTCTTGAATTGAATAAGTGCTTTGGGCTATAAAAATATTTATTCATGCATTTAACTCAACAAGACATTTTCTAACGCTTTACAACAGAAACAAAATGAGACAGTCTATTGTGATTACTTCATATGTGGCTTTAAACCCGAACATGGTAAGTGTTAAGACTGGTTATTTTTATTAAGTGACTAAAAATTCAATATTTAAAAACAATGATTAAAAATCTTTCAATTTTAAGCACAAAATAAAACACCAAACTTTCAAATACCTTGTAGGTGTACTGGATAAACATGCAAAATATCCCAGACTTCTCTGTGACTAGAATATATTCATCCGCGTCATGGTTTAACTCCAGTCTGCAAATAAGCTCCACACAGCTGATCACTCACTTCTGCTTTGTCTGGTTGGGGGATAGAGAACTGGAAAGATTAACAGAGAGAAAACTTGTGGGTTGAGAGAAATACAGTTCAATAGGTAAAGCAAACCCACACATGCAAGCAAAGAAAAACAAGGAATTCATTCCCACTTCCTGTGGTCAGGCAGCCATCTACAGGAAAACAGGGCTCCAGCACACGTAATGGTGACTTGGGATGACAAATACCATCATTCTGAGCATTACATTTTTTCCTCTTCTTCTCCCAGCTGTAAATGCCAGCTGGAGTTAAACCATGAAAAAAATGTCAAACTTCATCTGCAAGGCCTAGAGCTATTCCCTAAGAGTTCTAACTTCTTCCATATTGGAAAGACATGCTCAGTCTGCAATGCTTCCTTCCTCTGTTTAAAATGTCACATTTTAAAATAGAGATAGTTACATCCTTTCATCTCTCACTTTCTCCTAATTTAATGAGCATGTGGTTAAAATGGATAATTTTGAAATTTGTCAATTTATCCAGGTCAGTTTGTCCAGACAGCTCAGGAACAACACTTAGATATGACCATCTTCTTTTTGAAGAAGTGATTCAGGTCTTTCAGAGCTCTTTTTTACTGATTTTCAAAGCCTAGAGTATCACAGAATTATAGATCACAGAATTCTATCTGTTTCTCTTAAAATAAAACATTTTAAGCCTGCTGAGGTGATCAGTCAGCAGCCATTGCCTGAAATCCTAGTTTTAGTTGAATAAAATACTCTCTAACACACATAAAAATGAACTGTGGGTGCCTATCTTGACACAGATGAAGAATTGTCAAAATATGTCATTAGAGATATTGAAGTGTAACATTTCTATCTTGGAAGCAATTCACATGCTTCCTAGAGATGCAAACTGGTTCTTAAACTAACTAGGTTTTTCTTGCAGTTGCATCCATCTCTGTTTTTCTTCCATCTCATGACCTGCTAACAGAGAATTTTAACACTGTCAGATCAGCTAGCTCTCCAACATGGTTTCGGGTCCTGAACCTGCAGTGTTAGTGCAATAGCTAATTAAATCTGAAGAGTCTCTCAAAGTGAGTCAGCTATTTCCTTCTGAAACAAACCCACTTGATTGAGGCTGTGGATGTTATGAATCTCCGACAAAAATTGGGTGAGTTTATGTAGGCATGTATGGTATAGATGAGCAGATAAACCTGCACGAGTTTTGGCTCCCCTGACCCTGCTCTGGCTTTGTGCAGTTTAGCATTTGCACAACTTACTGCACTCTAATGATGCAACACTTCACCACCCCGTCCCAAGTCTCCTTGTTTCAAGCTGCCACACTGGAGCATTTGAACAGAAGGGAACTTTGGACGCTAAAGTGTCTGTCACAGGCAGAAAGGTGGTGGGGGGGGTCCCCAGGCAAGGGTGATACAGTGCAGCTGCAAGTGTTCAGCTCCAGACAGAACCTTCAGCAGGACAGGCATAATTGTCCTGTGGCAGCCTGAGAGCCTTCCAGCAGGGCATGCATGTCAGCAGTGTTCGTATAACATCAGAGGTCACTTTTCTCTCTCATTCTCTCTCTTTTGTTCCCCAATTTTGTTAGCTTTTTACACAAATTTTGCATTAGGATATTACCAGTACTGAAGGTGTTGATTCTCCATTTTGGTTAATCATTGTTGCTTCCTCCTTTTTTCTATTTCAGCACAAAACTCCTATGGAGCTTCCTAGTTGCAAAATAATAATAGATTTATTTAATTTAAAAAAAAAAAAACACTTTTGGCTTGCTGCCAGTTTTTTTGCATGTTCCAAAGTTTTCTTTTTGGCTTTCATTATTGTAATTGAATATCAAAGCCCTCTCTGGTCACCTGAGCAAGTGTCCATATTAGAATCTACTTTATTAAATTTTTAATGATTTTCATAACCCAGGAAGACTCTTCTGATGGCTTTTCCAGAGTGATGACTCATGCCATTTCCTTAAATCCACAGGGCAAATTGCAGTAGCGAGTAGAGGCAAACCTCTCATATACTTTTTCAAAGGGGTCACAAAATATTACTGTGTATTTTGTCCAACCTATTTTCTATAGGAATTTTAATTTTAGAGCAGCTTTGTGAAAGTGCTATAATATTGTTTGCTAATCACTCATGACTTATGGTCAGACTTAATGACCAAAATTCACATCAATTAATTCTTACTCAAAGATTTACCTATTTTGAAGCACTAATAAGTTCAGCTGCAGATCACTTTTAGAATAATTTTGTGCTGTTTATCATTAGTTACCCTTAATGAGTTGTGATACAGAAGCCTCTTTTGGAGCTGAACTTCAATACCTACAAAAGACATCTTTTGAAAGAATTGTCTCCTTGTATTACAGTGAGAAATATAAGTTTAGGTCTCCTTTTTCAGGGATGAGCTTGATCTGGTTTCTAATTGCATCCAAAAATCATTATTTAGAAAAAATCCGAAATACTTTAAAATTCACTATGACTATGAACACTGATAGAATTGATTATTTCTTAGATCAGTGTGGTTTTGGATGTTATCTAGTTACAATGACGCTAAAGACCAAGTAATACAGTTTTATTTTGATGACTTGTGGGTTCTATATACTACTTAGGTATTGATATTCATATAAGACAGACTGGATCACGCAGGTGCAAATTTAACAGTAACAACTGTGAGTAGGATTTAGTCAGCCTGATTTTTTAATAACAACTTATATGGGATCCATTCATGTCCTCTCTTGAGAACTGCAGATAAATGAACAAAATCACTGCCCTTTTTTTTTTTTAAATAGGTACATTAGTGGGACATTTGTCTTTAAACTTTCAATTTTCAAAAATTAATTCTTGTTCTCTAAAACCAGACATTTCTGAGATAACAAACAGTTGAAGTGAACAATGAGGGAAGTTTCAGGTGATGTAAAGAGAACTTTAATTCAGGTACCTACAGTGTGAGTTAGTCCCAGAAAGGAGTTCTTCTGGATCATACATTAGGGGAGAGTGCATTTTGTCATTGACAGGTCTGACTCCACACTACCCCACAGATTTACACTAAAACTTGTTAATATACACACACATATTTAACATCTATTATTTTTTAAGCATTTTTCCCTGCAGTTACTCTTACAGGGTTAAAAATTCATTCATTTTAGCACTGTGAGGCTCACTTCTATGTGCATTTTCCTCTGTGTTGTTGCATATAAAGATGTGACTCTTGGGAGGACTGCAAACTCTAGAATAAAATGTATTTCTAGCTGTTAGAAGAAAAAATCCATTTTTATTTCTCTTTTGTGACTACAGATTTGAACAATATCTTACGACAAAATTCTAAGGTCTTTTCACAAAGAGAAATTCTTGTCTGTTATTCTTATCCTGAAAAAAGTGGAAGACTTTTCAAAGCCCACTTTTGCAATTGCACCAAGTAGTCGTGTAAGATAGTGTCGCATTCATAAATCACTATTTGACTCATATCATGGCTTATATGAAGTGCAGAAGGAGATGTGGTGTAGTTCCATGTAGTTTCTGTCAGCCCTCCCTCGAGATAATTGGGGTGTGGGATTTACGGTTTAGAGCAGAGGGCAGACTAGAATTTCCATGGAAGATGATCCCTTTGGTGATGGCACAGCCAGTGACAAACACACCACTACTGGGTTTATGGCAAGGGATTCAAGTATGTGCCAATAAAAGTCAGAATTTAGCTGCCTTTTGGTGTCCTTCCTAACATTTACTCATGTTTTACTTATTTCTTTCTGTGTTGAAAAGGTGCTGGTTTTGTTTTTTTCACTCTCCTTTGAGGGAATTGTGTCCAGCTTAGGTTATTTGCAGAGCAGATGAAAAATATGAATTCTTTATGGAACATATGTCAAGACTTGTTTCATTCAACCTACAATATGTATGAGATTCTTCTGCAGATTCATTAGGTTCTTTTATATTGGAATACACATCTTGGACAAAGTACCTAAAACAAGTTGCATCTTTCAACTGAAATCCCTCATATAGTTTATATTTTTCATATTTCTATCATAACATCAATTCAGAATCAATGATTTAATCTGTTTTTTGTGATAGGCAGAGTGCACAGGCTGCACTGACAGATCACTAAGAGTAGAATTCCAGCAACTGAAATAAAAGCAGTACTCAAACTCCAACAACTGTATCAGTGGAAACAGCAGCAAGGAGAGAGTGCTGTGGAAGCAGCCCCTCCTGACAGGAGTGGAATGATACCTCATTTCTCCCAAGATTTTGGATATCTGTTCTTATTTTCATTTGATAAAATTATATCATGACATTGCTGCAGTGTCTGGGAATAGTGGTGCCTCACTGGATTTTTCCTAACTTCTGCTCAGATTTCCTATGTAACAAAAGCAGCACTGTTGCATTAATTTCCATGGCCAGTAGTAAAATATCTCTGTGTAGTGGAAATCATAATATATTTACAACTGGCTGAGGAAAAAGTATTGAAACTATATCAGTAGTACCCATAAGACTGCTATGCTTGGAACCTAAATCATTTCATAACACACTTTTATAGTGTGTTATGAAATGGTTTAGGAAGGTAAAGAGAGCCAAAGGGGTGAGGGGAGGGGACAGATTGAACAGGACCAACACGTTACGGGCTAGGCAGAAACTGTGGATATGCACAGAGAGTTCTACTAAGGAGGGCCACCCAAGGGTGGCCAAAGAGATAGCACTAAACGTGTCTATCACCTAATGAAAAGCTCTGTTACTCAAGGTTCCCCGTGACTGGAAAAAAGCAAGTGTTGCTTCCATCCAAAGAACAGCCAGAAGGAAGTTGGGAAGTGTGAAATAGGGAAGTGTAGGCCTCACCTCAGTCCCTGATCAGGAAACATGTCCTCTTGGAATTCATTTCCAAGAAAGAAAGAAATCAAATTAGTCACCACTGGTTTAGCAGGGCAAAACGTACTTGACCCAACTGCTTGCTTTTTATCTGCAGAAAAGACCAAACGTATGTCTGAGAGGAGAGTGGGTTAATGCACCTAGAGTCTGAGCAATGCTTTTGACACTGGCTTCCAGGCATTTCTTAGTTGGAAACAGAGGAACCGTGGGCTGTACAAATGGACTGTTACACTGCTTGAAAATCAGCTGTACCGCCAACCTGCCAAGCTCGTTGTGCAGTAATCAATAGCTTGATGTTCATTTGGCAGAGGTACAGAGCTACCCTAGGGTCAATACTGGAGCTGGTATTATTCAATATCTTCATCAGCAGGCTGGATGATGTGACATAATACACTCTCAGCAAATTTATGGATGATGGTACATCAAGGAGAAAATTGATTGAAGTGCCAAATGGCAGAATTTTGATCCAGAAGGACCACGGGAAAATACAAAAATGGACCAGCTGTAGCCTCATGGTGTTCAATATGAAAAGTATAAATATCTCAGCCCTAAGAAAAATAACTATGTAAATCTTCACAGGCTGGGAAGTGAATGTCTGAGTAGCAAACCTGTCAAAGACAACCTGAGCAGTCAGAGTGTATGCCAGTTTGAATATCAGCCACTATTTTGCTCTCATTTCAGAAACGACAAACCTCAAAAACCGGTTTAGATGAAACTCAGAGAAACATTAACAAGAACATTGCCAGTGGATCAAAGAAAATTTTTGTAGTTGTTACTTCCCTTGCTGTCACCGGTGAGTGTCACCTGTCAGGTGTCACCTGAAATTCATCTGCTTTTGGGCCATTTCAAGAAGAACATTGAGAAAACCATAGCATCCAGTGGATTACTGTCAAGATGGTCAAGAACCTCAAGAAAAATTAATGAACTGTCAGGATTGTTGATAAATGTGTAGTTTGACATAATGTTGATACAGCATGCACATGGTTTCATTATCTCACGCTGACAATGTATATTTGAAGATTTTTTTTTGTATTACTGATCTGATTTTTAGGGATGACCATGCTCAAAGTCAGAGATTATTACACAGAAATTGAAAAGACATGACCTCTCATGTCTTTCCCAGATGATCCCAGCTGGGAAGCAGTAGGTTTCAAAGATAATATGAATAGAGCTCTTCACTCCTGAAAAAGTTTTAAGATCTCAAGAGACTCATATACAGAATTCTCGAGGTGTTTTGTGTCTTTATTTTGTATTGCACATAGATAAGATGTCTTTTTTAAGTAATCATTGATTTTTGTTCAGTGACAAATGATACCAGCAACTGGGACCTTTAGTACCTGTCTTAATTTAGTCTTTTTCTGTATCTGCAGGTATGATTTTTCATCTATAATGATGTGCTACAAGGATATGCAGATGACTGCTTCCAGAAAATCATGTAATAAAGTATCTGACGTAACAGCTAGTGCCTTCAATTCAATGCAATTCCTAAGCATGAAACTGCATCAACAAAACCGTGACCTGGTTTAGCTTAAAAAGCAAGTCTAGCTGTACAGAGCTCTTTGCAAAATCTGGGTCTTATTTTTACCATATGGATAGTGTATATAAAAGAAAATACCATAGTCATGCTGAGAGTGGCCTACTTTGCAGTGTGCCTGGATACTGGAACGGCTCAGCAGGGCCACTTAGATACTGTGATTCTCTTCTCAGCAAAGTGAATGATCTTGGCATGCGATGTGTAGATGATAACTACAGGCTCTGTATTCATGGCTGCAGCATTCGGACCGCTAATTGTGTTACTGCCAGCGCGGGCACTGAATTTAGCTCTAAGTGGTCTGCAAGCCAAGGTAGGACTGATGCCTTAGGATTTTAGCTTTTATATTTTCATATATTTGTAATCCTGCAATCTTTTAGTGTATAACTCTGAGCTCCATATAGAGTGTTAGCAACTGCTTTTCCCATTTCCAATTCTTCTCTAGGCCTGAGAATCAAGGACACCTCACTGTCTCAGGCCCCGAGAAATGTAAACAAAAGTGACTTGAGGGGAAGCAAACTGGGAGAATGGGACTCCACTACCTGAAGCTGTAATTGGACAATTAACCTCTGATATGCAAATGAACAAAACTTATATCTGTCCGAAAAATGTGTGACTGTCGTCCACCTTGGGTGTAGTCTCTGTGAGACTCCTGCACTGCCCAAGGTGTGCCCTGTGAAGGCCATTCAATAAATACCTGCCCCTTATCCTTTCACTCTGTCTAGCTTCTGTTCCAGGTCAGCCTCTACAAGGCATCAGGACTTGCTGCATATCTTGCACATAACTCTATATATTTATTCTTCCCTTACTGTTGGTCATTATGTATTCAGTTGCTATTATGGACATAGTGCTCCTCACTTCTTGTCTGAACATTTTGTTCTTTCAATAAGGTTCCAGACCTGTTGGGAAATCAGCCAGAGATGCTGAAGCTCTCCCCTTTGGAATTTAATGTGCTGTGTTATGCAGCACATTGTGTGCATCTATGCAGGCTGCAGGCAGCCCCACTGGGGACTTCACCGTTTTATAGGCTTATAAAAATAGGGTGACTGGTTTTCCTTCACAAGTCATGACAACAAAGTGGCAGTGTAATCTCAGAGAGATGATTTCTCCCTCCTACAGAAGCCTGATGTAATACCTGACATTGGCCTTTGGCACAGAGCACCCGCTTTCCATCTTTTCTACTATATTGATGAGTCTGATAATGCTTTAGTATGTAACATGGTGCCAGGGAGTTAAAAATTTACTGTGCCTCTTCACCTGGAGGCGTTTGGTGCTGTTCTGTTCGATTACTTGGACACACTCCTGCCACGGTTGTCTGTGAGATACTTGTCCATATGTGTGTGAAAGAGTGCTGATAATTCTGCAGGAATTTGTTTCTGGTTAATTTTAAGATAAATTTAGTTTAAGAACTGAGGGGAAAAAAAAATGCATCAATGATTCTGGAAAAGAAGGTAGCTCTAAAATCAGAAATACAAATAATCGTTTAAATGGTTAAAAACCAGATCTTCCAAACAATTAGAAATACATATATTAGTTCCTTTGTTTTGATGTTGTCCTCCATGTACTCTAAAAATATAGAAGAAATGGCGTGAAGTGTAGATGAAAGGAAGGAGCATAGATTAGTATTTAAACTACAATATAATGATTTTAAGGAGAACTAAGAGATTCTCAGACAATGAGGACTGGCTGATTGAATTGCCCTGTGTTGCTTCGAAAATTTAGTTAAAAATTGACAAGCACCTAGGAGCATAATTCTGAGAGAGTAATTTAAGCTATTTAAGCTGTTTCCTTCTTTCAAGTTCTTAAATAATAAATCAAACACAAAATTTATTTTTAAAAATGTAGTATTCCTGAACCCCAATACAATAATGAAGTCTGCCTGCTGATTTTGTTTTCCACTACTGAAAATCCTAATCAAATAAAGAAGGAATAGGGAAATCTTTTACTTAATGTATAAATTGCTGTGTTGAAAACTAGTGCTAGTGAAGTGGATACTATCAGGACATTGGTCATTCAATTTCAAAGCAGACAAGAACTGACTTGGAACATGGTCGTAAAGCAAATAGCATTTTAATATGCACTATAAATGTATATGTAATTGTCTAGGATTACACAGGTTTTGTGACAGAAAACTTTGGTAGGGATGTCACAGTACATAAAACAATGTTTTATGTGTCTCACAATTTAGAACTGCTAAATATTTTCCACACTGACAGGATACAACTCCCCAATTTTGGCAGGCAGTTCTTGTCTCACTACCAGTCCCATGGAATGCAGGAGCTGTATGCCATACCACGGGGAGACCTATTTCATGACAGATCATTCATGTCAGGTCATCTTATCCATATTTCCTATAAAAGAGAGAAGAGAGGGACAAAAGAACTTATTTTTCCCTAGCATTGTTTTAGATTGGAATGCAAGTGCTTATGAGCTGTAATCCTGATTTCACCAAAAAAAGGATTGTCTTCAGTATAGGAAAAAACTCCAGAAGTCAGTTTGGTTGACTTTTCCCATGTTTTTTCTGTGAGAAACATTCAATACAGCCTCATTTCCAATTCCTGGTCTCCTGCCCATCTGCCTTATATGTATGCTTATATGCATGTTTGCTGCTTTGTTCTCTTTCGGGGTGAGCCAAAGGGACTTTGTGAGGTAAAATCCATCCACAGCTCTGGGGATAATTTGCTTCTGTGGCTTCTTGCAACCAGAGACACAAGTAGGACTGCAGCTTGCTATCCCAGTAGGCTTTTGTCCCCAGTGTCTTACATCCACCCTTCAGCCAGACCATGGGACGTACAACAGAGACCTGCTGGCCATGCTACTCAAGAGAGAAGATATTGTGAGGGCCTCCTGTGATCTGGGTGGATATGATTCGAGGTAGGGCATGTGGACAGACAAAGAACTTTCAAAGACAGGAATATTAGAAAATCCGAAGTGCTAGGTACAAACATCAAGCTAATTATCGACAGTGCAACTCTGAAAGAGAAATGAAACATTCAGTCAGAAGAGCTTTTTTCCCCATCCACGGAAATTTTGTCACTAGAATTATAATTACAAAAATGAGCTCAATATAGCTACTGAAATCACGAAGGATTAAGTGAAATGGTATGTTTCTGTAGGCAATAATTACAGTTATTGTAGATCTAACTTCAGAGGTTATGATCTTGTCATGTACGCAGAATCACTGTAGCTGTCCACTGGGAGTTGTAGCATCAAGTAAAAAGTCAATACAGCTCCAATTCTGTAATTGTACTTGAACATCTTTCCTCAACATCACTGCTGAGCTTTGATTGTCAGTAAGCCTTTAAGCATTGATGGAGTTTTTCTAATCATATGGCTACTATTTATTCCTGGACAATTTATGAAAAAATGAACTGGATTCTTAGAAATCAGGTTCACTAGCATAGATTAATTTAAAGGAAGTGGTCATATGTATAGTCTTGTTGCTGGAATAGCAGCTCCAAAATATCAATCATGAAAAATTCTAAAGGGATGAGTGATTTAGCCTGCCGAATAAGGGAAAAGAAAGTGAAAAAAGGTGCAAATTTTTTTTTAAGGAAAAAAGGAGACAACATGGCAGAGCATAGTGATCAGAGCTGGGGATGGAGGGGAGAGCCATGCCCATTGTGGAAAGTATATTGTGCAGAATTTCAAAAGCAATTACATAGAGTCAGAACCTAATGCAGAATTAAATATGGAACTGCAAAAAAAAAAAAAAAGAAAATTTTTGTTCTACAGAAATATTGCAGAAGTCAAATAAGGCTTAAATATATGTAGGTCAATATGCAAAATAAAATGCTGAGAAAGAAGGAAGGGCCAATTTTGAAAATGAAGAGTAAAGGGAAGCAAGAACTGGATTCATAAGAGATGTGTAAATTTGTGGGGATGGAAGTCAAAGCATGAATGTGAGGAGAAATGAACAATGAGGATTAATATTTACTTTGCAGTCTAGTCTCAGTGGTTGATTAAAGGAAGGAAAAATACTGAAAAATATATGGAGATATGTCTTCTGAAGTTCAATTTTAGAGTTTCTATTTTAATGATTTGAAAAAGTTAGAAAGGTAATCTGAGGCGAGACAATAATATGAATCCTGATTAGAGGCAAAGTGATGACAGAAGTCAAGCTGAAAAAAGACAGTGGCTGAATACAAAACTCATAATTTTTTTAGTTCCGCCTTCCTCTGCTTTGCATATACAAAATACAAAACTTGTGTTAACTGCAAGCCCAGGTAGTTTGAGGAGTTTCGGTTATCACTGCTATGAATCTAGAGTATCAGACCAGAAATCATTAATATTATATATATATATGTATATAAAAAGAGTCTGTTTATTTATTTCTAAGTAATCAAGAAATAATATAGCATCATTGCAGAAGAAGACTTTGGCAACTGGTCAGATTTAGATTATGTTAATGCAACTTTTGAAAGTGATTGTCCTAAACAGAGAGACATCATCGTAGGAGAGAGCAAGAAATAAAGAAAGAAAAGGCAAAATTCTTACTGCTGCTGCTGGTCCAGGTGCTGAAGGGAGACAAGGCAGATCTGCAATGGA
This sequence comes from Callaeas wilsoni, assembly GCA_013398955.1. Lineage (NCBI taxonomy): Eukaryota > Metazoa > Chordata > Aves > Passeriformes > Callaeidae > Callaeas > Callaeas wilsoni. The sequence continues at coordinate 423,081 of VWPU01011588.1, read as the reverse complement.
TGTCCTCCCCAGCCACTCTGAGGTTGTTACTGCCCTATTTTATTTCAGGGATGAGTTTAAGTGGACATGGGCTGTGAACAGAGTGCCTTTGGAAACTTTAAAAAGTGAAAACATACAAGTAGAAATATTTATCATTTTTGCCACTGAAATAAAAATTATAAGGGTGTGTTCCACTATCTGGGAATGTCTTCCGGCAGATTACTCATGACCACCTACAGCAGGTAGCCAGAAAGTCTATTCCTTGCTTCTGTTTTCTCTATGATTTTGTCCCTGCCAGTACCTATTTCTGGTTCATAAATTCTTCAAAAGGCAAAATAAAGATATTTAAAAATCCTGATACTTCTCCTCTACCACAGCAGTTCAGCTAAGACTGCTGACAGATCGGGACAAAAGGTTGCTTTTTCAGGGAGAGTTCTGCCCTGTAGATGACTGTTTTATATCTATGTTTTTACATCAATACTTTGGTAGTGATAAGAGAAAACCACTGATTTGCCTTGGGCATATGACATAAACCAAAATTATTTGGGAGGGACACTTTCACAGCACAAACTCCTCAGAGCACAGAGCAGTTGAAGGGCTGTGTTTTCATTGACATTCCATTAGTGCCAACAGAAGCTGTACTTGTAACTCCCTGTGTAATTCGAGAAACTTCAGTAAAAACTGTAAAGAACCTATCACCTACCTGACTTTTCAGAAATCTTTCATGCAACTCAGATTTTACTTCACAAATTCAGCTGCTGATCTTTCTTTTTTGCTAAAAAAATATGGGGTTATTTTACTGTAAACAAAACTGAAAAGGCCAATTTTCTTCTGACTAAGCTTGATTAACTTTTTGTCTCTACCGTAGTAAAATTGATTTCCTGTACAGAAAGATTTAACAAATTTTATTAATTTAAATACACTCAAAGCCATGATGTTTATTAACGATACAGCAAATGTGCCTCTCAGCTTGCAAGATGTAACTACTTAATCTTGCAGTTCTCTGCTGGACTGCATGCCAAAAGCAAATACATGCTCCATGAATTCTATAAAATGTATAATAGCTACTTCCCATTACTCATTATGACAGTAGCTAATGTCAAAACAGAAGTTTAGAGGCATTAGGAGGAAGATGCAGAAATCCTGGTGAGAAGTCGATATGAGCTACAGCCTGTGCCTAGAAGGTAACAGCACAGCTGACAGGAGCAAGGGGATAATCATGGGCTGGTAGAGGTTTCAGCTGGGGACTTCTTCCATCCCCAAATTTCTCTCTTCTTTCCAAATCTCTGTGAGAAAATTGGTCCAGGCTTTTCTTACCCTTTGCAGATATTTGAAATAGTAAGAACCGCTGAAAGAGGGGATATGCCTGAGTGAAGCAAGAAGGGATGAACCTTTTCGTTGTTCCAGAGTAACAACCTTCATGACTTGGGGAAGAAGTTACTGGTGTTTGATGTGGAGAGCTGAAAGATGGGAAAGGTGCTTTTATTACAGGATGGGGTTACACTCTTTCCATTTGTGGCCACAAAAAAAAAAATTATCAAATTATTATTTATGCCTTAGTACTATTAGTCACTTGACATTGCCATCTTGGAGAGAATATTTAGGATTAAATAGTCAATTTTTTGCTTATTTAAGGCCTTGAACAATTTCACTGGGTGATTTTTTTAGGGGGTGGAAGGGGCCTTTTCCTTTTTGAAACGATGGCTAGGATTTGCAAAGTGAAACCTGAACTGCATGTGTATTAATTGGCTAAAGAGATTACGGGTTCTCATGCAGATCACCTGACAAGGAGGGGAAAAAAAAAGTATATATAATGGAAATTTTTATTAATGCTCTGCCAAAACAGGACCAATGACTATAACTTGACCCAGTGATACTTCCATTTTTTCTCTCATTTTAGTAGGATTCAGTCTAATGGGATTTCAATACTGCCTAGTTGTGAGGTTGAAACTGTAAGCTTCTCTTTACCTGTGAAAACTGGCATTTTTCATTTTCTTCTTGTGGTTTGAAGCTATACTGTATGTAATAAAGGGCTTCTGCATTCTTTTCCAAAGATAGCCAGAGCCCACTACCCTAGGGAGTGACCTCTGTGTTTATTTGTGAAAGTATTTTGTTATCCTGAAATACAACTTGGTGTGTAGGAATGTCAGTTTCTGTTAAAATTGAGTATGAATCTTGACATTTTCACACTTCTACTGCTTCTGCTTGCTATCACTGCTAAAAATATTAAAAAGTAGTTGAAATGTCATAAGTTTCACAGTCAGAGAAGGATGGACAAAGCCTTGTCTCTGGATTTGTAAATGCTCACACAGAACCAACAACGTATCTTGAGTGCTTCCATTGCAGAGGCTTTGCTTCTGCTCTGACAGAGTCAGAAACTGAATCATGTTGTACATGAGCATTTTTCACCCAGTGAAAATACAGGCAGCTCACCGAAATCAGGAGTGACTGGGATTTTATTGATTAAGGAAGATTAGTTCACTGCAAATCTGTTGTTTAAGGCAGAGCTGTGCAATACACACCTGGAGGTATGTACTGCTACAGATTAACCACGCTTAGGTGAGAGATGGTGAGTGAAACAATTCTCTGTTGAGTAAATGGCCTTTCAGGAAACATTTAGATGAGAGCAGTGAGATCCTGTGGAACCTCTACAATCCACTTGGTTCTAGAAACAGTTGAGGAGCAATCCTGAATACAGCTGTAATATTGTTTACGTAATGCTGAAATTTAGATCAGCTCAATAACTTCTATTACAACTATTTATATTTTATTGGTGGCCAGAGCCCCCAGTTGCAGATCACAGCTGCAGTGGGATAAAATGATAGAAGCCAGGGCTAATTTTACATAGATGTAACACAGGGTATCAGAGTGCACAGGTGGACTAACAACCTGCTTTCCTAGAGTGTGAAATACACTGCTCTGGCCTTCAGACCCTGCTGCTGAGACAGCTCTACTACTGCTTCCAGTGGAGAGGTCAAATTGGAAGTGACAATCCTCTATTTCATGAAAGTAAAAGGCAGGCTCTATCTAAGCAGAGTATTGAGGAATGGAGAGTTAAAAATACATATTCATCTGCATCCGACATGAAAAACCTTGCAATATCGGAATTCCTTGAATTCTCACTCGCCATCCCAAGCCACACCGTCCTCACTTGTTGGCACGAAAAATTCTCTTTCTTTTCAACATAAAGACATCGTAAGCTTTATCTTATGCCAATATACACAAAACTGTAACAGAATACACCTTTTTCATGATACAGCTCCCCATTCCAACCTCAGGAATTCAAGACATGATACTAAATGAATATAATTGTACCACACAATGCTTTTCATTAAATGATACTTTTAGTTTTTTCTCATCTGTGAAGTCCTTAGATTTTAATTACATGATTATTTTATTTTTCCTCTTTAAGAGAAAAAAATGGAGAATCAAGAACAATATTCTTTAAAGAATAGGAACCTGTAATAAGGCTTATGATTCAAGTCATTTATTTGATTTATTATATACGCATAACTGTCATTAAAAGAATACTCATGGAAAAAAACAAAAGCTAATTTAATTTCACAGCCCACAGCTTCTATTCAGTAGGTTTTAACTTCATCTATATACACACATACTAATATATTAATACAAACATACATACATACATATATATATACCACACTATAAGGACACATTGAATTTAGCCACATGGATCAAGAGCTAAAATGGAAAGAAATGAAAGCTAGGAAAAGGAAAAAAGGGAATAGGGGAACTTCATGTGTGACGTTTCAATGACTTTCCCAAATTTATTTGTGCAAGCTTTTGCTTCCAAATTGAAGATTAAGCAAGCATTCAGTGATGAGAGAAGAGAGTGATAGTTTGTATATGAAGAAAAAGAGTCCAGATTAAAAAATTCATCTGTATGTGAAACCAGTTTGTATGCTTCTATCCATACTCTATAGAAAAGGGCATTTCGACGAATCTATGCATGAAGCTGCTCCCATTTGGCAAATGTAGAGAAAGGCTTAAACTTCAGTCTAAACTGTTCCTGGAGAAAACAGTCTGGTACTCAAAACTGATACTTATCTCTAAATGTATGCTCTAATTTACTCAATAAAATGAAGATTCTGCCATTTCTGATCATACTAAATGTTTATTCTGCAGCACTACTGTTTGTGTCAACTATCAAGAATACTGCAGTTGTTTATCTCAATTACCTGCACAACTGCTAGCACTGTAGTTTGTTAGGAAAAAAAAAACCAAACAATGTTTCAATTCCAGTGTTCCACCAAAATATAGCTTTTTGACTTTACAGCTGAGGAAGGTCAGGAAATTCTGTGGTAGTGATATGTTATTAACCTCATTTCAGTTTTAAAAATTGGCATTCCTTCACCCAACCCTCTAGCTCTGGAAGTAGCAGCTGAACAGACCCAGAGGGTTCACAGAAGTAGAAAAAGGTAAGGAAGAGGCACATTTTCATAATATACAAATATTTAGTTGTGGGAACAATGTAGGGAGAAGAAATTCTGATTCCACACAGAAGCTGTGTTCCTGTGGTGAAGATGTATGCACAGATGTAGGATGGCCATATGCTCCTTTTTAAGCAGGGATCATAAACCTCAGAGCCTATGCATCCTGTTGGTTGTTGCAGTGGGAAGTGCTGGAGGAGTAGCTATTCTGGCTCTGTGCATATACAGGGAGGAACTATGCACTCTTGGACAGTATTCATGTATAACTTTGCAGCAGCTGCTAAGACAAAGTCTGTGTGGTGTCCTTTGGGCATACATACCCTGGAAAAATGTCACCTAGTTTTGAAGAAGTGCATCAAGAAATGACATTTTCAAAAATGCACACAGGTATTATTTTAGGTCTTTGTTTTTAAATGTTTTTTAATATGTAAGGGCTATTTTCAGAGCCTTTGTGAAGATTTTATATGATACCTCTAAGAGGTGAACTGCAAAACCAAAGTACTTCCAAGGTTTCAGCTCTAGAAAATAATATTTAAACAAAGAATTTGTGAAGGGGCTTGAGCGAGCTGACTCTGTTGGTTAGATCTCTCCTTAGCAGGTTGTTAACCAAGTGATATGCAGTCAAAATTGCACAGGGATGGAGAATAAATTCCCATATGAGATACTCCATTTTATATTCGTGTGCACAACTGGTATTTGCACAGTACTCTTCATTTAAATTTTAATACCATATTGTAAATTCTGTCATTAATATTAAACCTGGTGTTAATATTAATGATCTGCTGCTTTCAGAAAGTGCTGCATCAAAAACACTCTAGCAATAGCCCCTTAACACTTCCATCACTTTAAAAGAGGGAGTGATGTGAGGGTTTCAAATACAAAATGACCCTCACTTTAAACCTGAGTTTAAAGTTTATGGGTTTCTCTATGCAAACAAAGTGCAGTGTCAATGATGGACAATCAACAAGTCAAAATTTGTAAGACTTTGAAAATTTTCAATAAGAATCACAAATATTAATTACTTAATAGAAATTGCAAATATTGATAATTATTTTTTAAAAGGACTAAACATTTTATTTCAGGATACTGTAATAATTGTTCTTTGCTGAGTCTGGGTCTTTAAACTTATGAAATGTTTTATATTCCTCATGACAAAATTGCTAAATTTGGTGATGTAATGCTCAATGAAAGATTCCTGTTACCCATTAAGCTATATTAATTACTCTGTATATTGTTGACATGCCTAGGATATGCCTACATGGAGAACTTCCCCTCTTCTGAATTCCAAAGAGTCTGTTCAAGTGCCTTGCACGCGCACACACACACACACACAGAGAAATCTCTAGTTTGGTTTAGCACTTTTAGTGCTTCCTCTCATTTTCATTGCTAAATCAGCCCTTGGAGACCTGGACAATCAGAGAGTAAATTGTTTTTAAACATGTACTGATAGAAGTAGAAGTTTTCCTGCAGTGAGCCCTACCTATCAGTCCTCCGGTCAGTGGAAGCTCTGTAAGATTTAATGGGAAGATACTTCATATATTCTGTATAGTCAATTTCACTCTCATTAGCATGGGATTTTGCTGAAGGTAACACTTGAAAATCCCTTAGAAAAATGACAAATAAATTGCTTTCAGATTTACTTTGCAGATTTAAGTCAGAGACATCTGGTATTGTGATATATAAGCTCCTTTTTAGAACAACAAAGAGAAAATTTTCTTGATATTATACTACATTATAAGCATTATTAAGACAGATTTAGTTGAAAATAAATGTCTGTGAGATATTCAGGAATACAAGTAGAAAGTTACAGAGAGAAATGTGACCTTGGCTGTAAGAAATAATACAAACATGAATCTATATGAAATGCACTAGGATGGTTCTTCCATGATCATAGGAGACACAGAACATTACAAACCAGGAAATGGATAATTAATTTTTCATTAAGGAGATCGAAATGCTGCATTTTACATCAGTCTTCTTCTTTTCAGCTAAAGCACAGACTTAAAAATTATTATAAGCAAGTAATTAGTCAACTGTGCAGGGCCAGGAGTTGGACTTGATGGGTCTCTTCCAACTCAGCATATTCTATAATTCTATGATTCTATGATTCCATAGCTAAAATAGCAGAAAAAACTTAATTTCTACTTAGAAATTAATAATCTCATTTTGTAGAATGTTTTCCAGGTCTTTGATTTTTTAAAATATGGGAATGGAACGGAAGATTTTGAATTTCATGGAATGTGAGAGAGAGTCAACTTACTCTTCTTTAACTCCAATTTTTTCTAACCTAGAATATGCTTACATGCTTATTCAAGATATCAAATCCCCAAAACAGCTCTTCCGGGAAATAAGTTACTTTTCAGATTAGGAGAGATAACTGAACCTGGTCTACATGAGTCAGAAACTAAAATGTTTGTTATTAATGAACAGTGTAAAATTTCTGTACTTCAAATAACTTCAAAAAAATCTAAAAATTATTGCTCCTGAAGAAAATGTTTCTCCTGAGTTAAACTGAGTAATCTTTTGAAGACATAGTCTTACACATTTGTCACCTATTGATATATATTTCACAAAGTCCTGAATTTCTCTAGTAATTTACTATACTAGCTTCCTTTAAATAATATTTTAGCTTTACCTTAAAAAGCTCTACTTAAGATCATAAAAGAGGGGCCATTAGAATATTGTACTAAACATCTTTAAACTATAATTCAACTATATAATCTGGGAGTAAAAATGACAAGGATTTTTCCAATGTAATATATTATGCACTTATTTACATAAAATATCAATATTTATATTCACTGATGGAACAACAAGATGACTTGGTTTTCTAAATAAAGATTGTACATATCAGTTTGACAGACACAGCTGAGACAGCTGAGTTTATGTTTCTAAAAAAGTATTCATTTTGTACTTTTTTTATAGAATACTGACAAGGGAATTGCTAATGAAGATAAAAATGATAAGGGTGGGATGTGTAACAGACATGTGGTTCTGTAGAAATTAGAAAGAGATATAAAGCACTGTCTTACTTTCCAGTATTATGCTGAACATTTTCAGTGTTACTATTTTAAAAGAAATGAGATGTACAGTGTGCTGTAAGAAAAAAAGAATTACTGGGGGTGGGGAGGTGTTATTTCTACAAGTTTAAACTGTATCGTAGATTTTTTGTAATTTGTGTGTTGTAATTAGAATACAGACCTGATCTTGTAAGTGGCTTCAAGAAAGGTTTTGCAAAAACCTTTGCTAGATCACTGAAAGCTATCTTTTAATTTCTTACATCAAACCATTACTGTAAATCGCTACATTTTCATGATTTTGTTTTATGAAGTCTTTTTTTTTAAAACCAAAACAACAAGTATTTTAAAATTTTTGCCTTTTCTTTTGTTGATGCAATTTAAACTGTTAAAATTATTGCAGAAATATAGTGGAGAATAACATGGTGGTTTCTTCACTTATATGGATTTAAAGTTTTTAAGTGTGCAACAAATGGTAGGAATTTTCTCTGTCAAGGATCAGTTACCTCATTTGTGCTAGGGTAAATCCAGGCACCCTAAGTGTTTCATTTACTTTTACAGGATTCCCAATAAACAACAAATAAGTTGCAATATTTTATGTTTTCACCAGTGAGAACTTCAACGTATAATTTTGCTTGGATTCATCAAGTAACGTGTAGAGAAAAACAATGACCTTTCTGACACTGCATGAGGTTTCATGTCATGTTGCATTACCTCACCCAGGCTGCTTAAGCCTGCATGGATCAGTCATAATTCAAGCAATTTGACATTTTTTGATAGAACTTGACACTGTCACCACACTCTAATGAGCCACGTAAGTAATTAGAAAAGAGACTTGCATAGTTCCAGAAGACTGTAACTATTTATTTCATGTGTATATGTTTGTTTTGTAAGTGTCAAAGGATACATAAACAAGTTGAAAACTGTAGTGAATACACCAATTCATCCTATTTTAATTGATTCTATATATTAACTTATGCACATGACAACATCAACAGCCTTCAGTCAGCAGCAGGGAGAAAAGATTCCATATTATGTCCTAATTGGCTATTAAATTATAATTTCAAATTCTCCTGTGTGAATTCCATGTCAAAGTTGATAAAAATTTAGACCACTCAAATACTCCTGAAAATTTATCCATGGTCTTCAGACAGCAACTTTTTTTTTTTTTTTACAAAATGGAATTTTTTTTCTCTGCTATTTATTTCAAAGGACAATAAATCAATCATTTGAATAATTTAAAATAAGATTTGTTTTAAATGGTCTGCTCCAGTTGAATTACAGCTCAGGAGCTGCAGGATGACAGTCTGTCACTTTTTCTGCTTTACATCAGAAGAGATAATCTTAATAACAATTCTAGTCCTAACGTCTGTGAAAGAAACCTTGTCTCAAATCAAAGTGGTGGAAGTGCTGTCATTAAAGCAAGCAAGGGTTTCAGCCTGTCAGTCTGTGAACTCTGCCAAGACTGCATTTCTTTGTCTTTCATATACCATGTTCTTTATGTAAGCAGTTCTTTACTAGCTTGAGTGTGTGCAGACTAATTACAAAGTTGAGGTACTAGCAGAAAAGTAAAATACCATTACTGACAATTTTGTTCTAAATAACGTTGCCCACACTTTTTTTTCTGTGGATGCAAATACATACAGCACAGGTAAAACTGTGGTAAAACTGTGGAGTCAGAACTTCCATTCTCTTCCTAAGCAAGGTTTTACGTGTATGTGAAATACTCTATATATTCCTTAGGACTAGATCTTTTTCTCTTTTGTCTCACCACTGAAAATCTCTTTCAGGAAAATTGCATTATAGAAGCAAAAGGACTTTTAACTGAGCTTTTATGTTTGTTGTTCTAGAACCAAACAGACACAGAACAGCCACTTTATTCTGTATCAGTTCGATTATTTTTAAATGCATTGAATGGTCTCTAAATTGTAGGGACAGTTCTGTGTGTGTATGAGTGTGTGCAAGATGGGACAAAGCGACATGGCCTCAAGCTACACATGGGGGAATTTGATTGAATATTAGGAAAATTTATTCACTGAAAGGGTGATAAGGCATTGGAACAGGCTGCCCAGGGAAGTGGTGGAGTCATGGTTCATGGAGATATTTAAAATATATGTAGATGTGGGCGTGGGGGACATGGTTTAGTGATGGACTTGGCAGTGCTGAGTTAATGGTTGGACTCAATAACCTAAAAGATCTTTTCCAGTCTAAATGAGTCTAAGTGATTCTATAATTCTCTTATGGTAACCAAAAAAGCACTGTTTCATTTACTATTAAGACTTATATTTATTAACACATCAGCTATTTATTATGGCCACTTATCCATTTCTATACATTTTTTAATAAAAACCAACATTTAGTGTGTTCTGTCAGAAAATGGATTAAAGTAATTCAAGTATTATTTTAATTTAAAGAGAACAAAAAATTCCTAGCTCTGATGTTGTCTTCACATATTTATCAAGAATTCGCACTTTTTGAAGAACATGTAGTTACAGCAATTCCATTTTTCCAAGCCATGTAATGGTGATTAAGATTTCATTACCTACCTTGGGTAATAACACTCTGCTGTGCGTGTGTGTTTGAACCATATTTCTTCCATTCTTTTACAAGTGAACATATTTGGAACCATACTATTTTCCATGTTCACAAGCTGAAGTATAAGCAGTGTCCTTTTTCCTCTCTGAATCTTGATACTGACATGCTAGAGGTTGTCTTGTTTGGTTTTTTTACTGTGGTGCTCCACTTCACCAACACACGCCACATTAGTTTAAAGCTAAAGTCCATTTTGGACCAACGCTCTTATAGAATTGATCTCAGACACTGTTTATGCCTATATATCTTCATAGCACACATATATTAGACACTAAGTTAAATAATTTAAAGTACAACACTCATAGATTGGAGACAGAAGCTGGCACTTACTAACTAGTGACCTGTTGGTCTAAGGAGCATAAGAGGTTTTGAGAGAGAGACAGGAAGGGAGGCTGTGATAACAGCTTCCTCTGCTGCCAAACACTGCAGTCTGGTCCTGGTTTCCATAATAGATCCCTGAAACCTGGAACTATATGTGCATCTGCCTCAGTGTCCATGACATTGAAAAAACTGAGGAAAAGGATGAAAGAGTCCCTACTTATAGAAACTTATTCTTTCCTTCCTGAAAAACCAAGTAGATAATGGCTGATGAAGTTCTCTTTGACTGAATACATGTTTTTAATATGGATACTCATGTTTGTGTTGGTAATTAGATGAGAAAGCACAGGAAATGTGGTGTCAGAATACAGACTGACACTTTTTAGGTAGTGGGCAGTCCTTGAAAGATAGGAGGTGTGTTGCCACAAAGATAGACACATAAGGCTGGGAATACTTTGAGAAGATCATCATCTGTCTGGGTCCTACATTAGCCGCACAGAAAGGAAATAGAAAAACTTCAACTTTGCCAAGAGAAAAGGAAATAAATTTGGGTTCATGTCTCAGCATCCTTTCTTTGTGATTAATCAGTATTTTAGACACTGATGAAAGGCCTAAATGTGTAACTATATGTACTAATCAGACTACCACTTTGTTTCTTCCCTGTATTTCAGTAGTTGTCTTCTGCAGGGTGAGATTTCTGAATATGTTTTAGAAATACTTTATGCAGAGGTATGCCTTTTCAGCAATTTAAGTTATTAAGAGAAAGCTTTCAATATCCCTTTGAAATGCTTGCAGCCCTACATGAGTTATTGGTGCTCTGTGCTGTAGTTTCTGCTTCATCTTACTGTGCCTTTACCTATGCCTGAGTTTATTTACTTTTAATCGTATTGTGAAGTTTTCACTCAAAATGCAAATTTTTCACTGTCATAGAATAAAAATATTGCTGCTTTTTTGTTTTAATTTGGTTTTTTTGTGTCTGCTACACAAAAACTTGGGCATAGTAATTCCAGAAAAGTTCCTCCAACAAGCCTGCATTGATTTCCTGTTCTCTAATAAGAAATGATGAGTGATAAAGCATAATCTTCCTTGACTTTTATTTTTTTGGCGAGTTTTAATTCTCATTTGGAATAGTCATTTTTCAACTAATCTAATTTTGATATAAAGATTCTGGTTTCTTAAGGGAGTATTTTCGTATGAATAAATAGTTTTTTAAAAATTTGAAATTTACTTACATTTTTAAAGACTTTTGACTTTTTTCTATTGATAATTTGGGGCTTAGAATCCCTGTAAGATATACTGTTGAAAGTGCAGCATTAATTTTTAAATGTGAAGTGGTTAACATTGTCAAAAGTAGGTGTAACTAGAGCTGACACATACTGAGGATTTTCAGTTAACTTCATTCCCTTCCTCCAGATGCCTGTGTTCTTAGTTGCACTTTAAAAATATTTTCAAAACTTGGAAATATTTTCGAACCTGGGGATGGGTAAACTTTGATATTTAATTCTATCCCACTTCTTGCTGCTCTACTGAAAGACGGAATATTTGAGAGAGAAGCTGATGATCCTGCATCATTGCATATTTCCCTATGTCTCAATTAAAGAATAGTGAGTCCAGTGCTCTGGAGGGTCAGTTTCAGCAACCTGAATGTTTGTTACGAAGCTGCTGCAGAAACCTGGGCAGTTACCCTGCATCTCCCAAAAAGGACAGTGGGAAATGTAAGAATTGAGCTATAATGAATTTATAACTGCAATATGATTTTTATGGGTAATGATAACAATGCATTTAGGTATTTAGAGCAAATATTCCTCAATCTAAATTTAAAACACCTATATAGAAGGAATGTTATGTCCTACAAGTACTAAGTGCCTGAGTCCTTTCTTTTTTCCTGCACCAGACATTTTTGGCTAAACTGTAGCTCAGATTATAAGGATAAAACAAGACAAGTTATTCTGGCAGTACAAAAAACTTATTCCTTGAAAGAAATTCTTCAGGGGAAGCATCCCTGGCACTGAACACATTAATTGCTCTGACAGTTACCAGAGAGCTATTGGAAAAATCCACAGGCAGCATGTTACTTAGTCTTGCTAATAGCTGCACTGGTGACCATTTTTATTGAGTATTAGACTGAACGAGGAGTCTGGGGATCCCAGACTCCAGGTATTTGCAATTTCAGATTAGTCAGGACTGCACTGTGTGGCACAGAAGGGTAAATCCAAGAAATAGAAATGACAGCTTCCCTAGAGTTGCCAGCACACTTGCTCATAGGTTCTTTATTCTTTATTTCTTTTTTATTATTTCTTAGTTTAGTACTGTGTTTCCCTGGGGCACATTACTCCTGTCTCAGATGAAACGCGCCATGCAGCCTGCTTAGTTTCAGCTCAGGGTCTTTCCACTGCTGTACAGAGAACAGACACCCTCGTGTTTTTCCCATCTCTTTCAGAAAATGGGATTAAAAATTCACGACACATAGCATCTGAGAAAATGTAGAAAGAAGAAAGAAAAAAGGTGCAGATGATACAGATTAATCTTACAAGTTGTGGATCATCTAAATGCATCTTCTCAGCCACTGGTGTTCACTGTCACTAATGATGACTAATGAGGAAAACTCATGCTCTTCCTAATCTCCTGGGTGCTAAATAACTACTAAATTCTCTGCGAGAATTCAGTTAAAAAATATGGGCCAAAAGCTTTCCTAAACAGGGTAGCAAATGGGAATGGTTTGCAGAGACCTCACTGCTGACTTCCCCAAACGAGAAGTGCACACGGACATGGTCACCTTCTCTTCCTTGGAACATGGAACTGAAGAGGGTTGTACAGGTGGGAACATTCACCAGGTAATCAAAACCAGGCCTCCAGTTCTGTACCAAATGTAATCACACTCTGCTACCATGCCAAAGTAATAAATTTTTAGGAACAGCTTATTTCTGTAGCAATTTTATCTCAGCTTTGTCTAATGCATGTTATATTGCAGCACTTAATAAATGCTTGTTCTGAGGCCTTCCTGCATGTCTCGTACTGCTTCCTTCCCTTTTTGTAATATTGTGTAATTCCAGCTTTGGGAAGTGCAGGCTCCTTACAGCTTCAACTTTTTCCTTGGTAGCACTTCCGTAAGTATTTAAACAAAAGAAAGAGTTCTATCACCAGAATCTTCTTAAAGCACATTTACTTTTCTTGATTTCCTTGAGACGGGACTACCTACACTAGTGTAGAACAGTAGTAGGGTCTGTCTATTTTACAGCTTTATTTTAATCTGGAATGAAACATGTTCTAGCTGCTAAGTTGCTACCTGGTAAGTTGCCCCGATGCTCTGTGAGACCTGAGGCCTTTAAGAGGAGCAGGTGTGGATCCACCCATGCCTTAGTAGGTGTGCTTGGAGATTTTTCATTATAGGCGTGGGAATACCGTCAGCTGGTTTTAGACTCTCTAGTTTGGAGGAGCAGTAGAGGTATCTAGATAGATTTAAGCTTGGTGGAAGTGGAGCTGTAGTATGCCTGAATAGCTAACAACCAATTTGTACAAAATTGTAGAGGTGCAGAGGTGAAAGTCTTGTGTATTGTGTGAAGCCAGGCTTTAAAAGGAATGCTCGTGGGTAACTGAGAAAGAAGTATACGCTAATATAGGGCTGGATGAGTCCTCCTAAAGGAGTTACCCTGAATGATAAGGACCTGCTGGTTGAGTTCACCACTCCCCTCCAAAAGACTGTTTGAAGAAAAGCAGGAAGATTTCTTCATGTAGGAGTACATGAGAATTTTTTGCCTATGTTTTTCTATTGAATTAATGTATTGGACTGTATATATCTAGGTATTTCTAAGGGTGACCCTGAGCCAAAGAGACTGAGATTGTGTAGTCACAACCCTTATTATACTCTACATAAACAAAATGTAGATAATATTACACATTTTATTTGAACTTAAATGTTGTGCGGGTATTGGTGTTAGTGAAAAATGACAGTATAAGCTGGAACTCCCACTACAACAATTTTGGTTCCTTCCAAATCTGCACAGTTTACGTGAAGTAGGTAGATGGCTGGCTCATTCTTAATTTCACAGATGGAAAGACAGATACAGGCAAGCATTTTTAATTTAGACACGTGGGAGTTCCATATATGCCTAAGTGGCTTAAATGTCACGGTTGTGGTAAACCTACCAGTAACTTTAAAGAGTTAGGTGCTAGATTGTTTCTTGTTTGGAATGATATTACCATGGTGTTATAAGGTTAAGTTTCCTAATCAAAAACACAACAGATTTACGTTAGCAAAGTGAAAGTAAAACTTGTCTCTTACAATAATTAGTAATTTATGTTCCTTGTAAACTGCCAGTATTCTATCTTGAATTCTTCCCAAAAAGCATAAGAATATTATCTATTGGAAGAGCATTCTGCTACAAGAGTGTACATTCCACGGAAAAATATTCAGAGTCAGTTTTCATTTTCCAACTCAGAGCAGTTTCAATCTAGTGCCTGAGTACCCAAACCAAGTTTTCCTTCTTCATATTTATTCTCTGCTTACCCTAGAGCATAGGACTGAATTAGTGACAGAATTATGCTGTTTCCTTGTGCCCTGTGGGGACTGAACTATCAACAACTCACTGCTTTGAGAGATCTTTACAGCTGTGAGTCAGGGATGACATTTTCTGAGACAGACTGGAGGCTTCAGCAGGGGCGTGAAGTCGACTTTGAATTGTGAACTAAATTTTTTTCATATTGATCTCTTGTGACACTTATCACTAGCATGTGGCTCTGCTTGTGAGAGGGGTTTTCATGCATCTATCAAGCAAATACGATAGATTCTGCAGTAAACCTCCTATGAAGGTTAATTATTTCCTGCCTCTACTAAGCCAAAACCTTGAGCTTTCCAGCAAACTGGATATGTTCGAGCAGACGAACAGGATGAAGGAAATTCACCACGTGTACCTGATGTGGAAAAAGTAGAGATCTTCTTTTATTGCTTGGCATGGCATATAGTTTTAGTGATATGCAAAGGGCCTTGGACGGGCAGTGCTCTTCGAGCATGTACTCTGACTACATTAAATTTTGGAATTTCCTAATTAGGGGCTACCTCCCCACTACCCCCAACAAACTAAGCCACATGACTGTTTTTGTAATTTTTCAGTACACGAGGTTGCCATTCAATGTGTGTAAATGTGTAAATAATACAGCTTCATCTGTTGTACAGTTTCTTAAATGTCAAAGCTCTATTTCAGCCTAATCCTCAAATCTGTTTTTTCTTTGGCTCTTAATGTTACCATATAGTCTTTTCTTGCATATTTAGGCAGTCAGTGAACCGTTAAGCAAAGTTATTCTTTTGGTGGAACTTACTGGTGTTGAAAATTAATGCTTTATTCCCTTAATTGGTCTACCCCAGTTACTCTCTTCAAGAATTCCAATGCAATGGCTTGAACAAAATGTGAAAAATTAATTCCCTGAAGTACCTGGTGGAGTAATCAAAAGTGGAATCTATACATTTATATCCACGTTACATCGTAATACTGTATCTTGCTGATCAGAAGTACTAGCAAGAATTTAATAAGCTCTCACTAGGCACTGCACTATAAAAGAAGTTTTGTAAAGATTTTGCTAAAATCAGTAGAAGGAGTTAAGGATTATTTATTTATTTAAACATTGAAGAAATGCTTGCAATTTTGTCTAGAATGCTATGTTGACGACTTTATATCTGGAAATGGAAAAGAATACAGCCATTGGAAACATTGAGTTTCACATTTGCAGAGGTTTTTATGAAAGAAAATGTAGCCTCTAGCAATAGAAGTGTTAAAAGCCATAATAGTCACCTTTTTACTGTATCTGCCCTTTTCTGCCTGAAGCTGTCATTAATGATTATCAAAAGGTAGAGGAGACCACTAGTAAACTCTACTTACAGTAGTCAAGTTCTACCCTCATGGGAAATAAGTTCTTGTTAGAACTGGTACTGCAGAACTTGAGAAGAGCTTTGTAAAGATAGTTCTGTACTATAATACCTAGTTTTCACATTTGATTTCACAGAGGGTAAGATGAGAAATCCAAGTTGTATATGATTTTCAGAGTTTGCTAAAACATAAAAAAGAAAGTGAAGAAGAATTTATATTATCAACAACTTGTAAATGAATGGTAAGACAAAGCTGAACAAGAAAGACCTTTTATATTTCCAAATGTGGAATAGCATTAATATAATTTTTATACTAAATTTTACTTTTATAAATATAAAGTTGATTAGGATAATACCTACATTATTCTGTAAATATTATATACATTAAAAACTTTGGTTTATTGAAGCATTCACATACAATTTGCTAGTAAGACATATTCTAGTCAAAAAATACAAGATCCACAGTGTTAAACCAAAAAGGTGTGAAATCTACTCACTGGGGATTTGCTGTTTCTACTTGGTGGATAATTCTTTCATTTTCCACAGAAACTGGTCATTCAAACTGACATAGTAATTTTCTGACTGGCTAACTGAGGATACCTCACATTTCTGAGGATAGCATGACATTTTGATACTCATTAGTTTAAAATGTCATCTGGAAAGAAATTGCCTAATGTTTGGCACTTAAAAACATTTGAGGGTTATTGCAAGTGAATACTTGTTGATTAGTTTTTATGTCTTTTTTTACTCTTGTTTAATTAATATGAAATTATGGCATTATAAAGAGTTTCTCTATGAATATATGCAACAAGTAATAAATGAGGATCACCTTAGCTCTTCCATGGGTTTCTTGAGAGAAGGTTTGGATCAGGATAAAACAGAACACCTCACTTATGAACTGTTCTCATCATCCTGGAGACTTCTCAGAAGTACACTGTTTCAGTATCTATTAGAGTACAACTAAAGAGTGTCGATACCTCCTCCTATTTCAGAGATCAGAACCTGGAACACTGCATGTGTGCTTCCTTGGTTTTAGAATTCAAATATACAATTAAATCAACTTCTCTATGATCTAAATTACTTTTTTTTCTCCCTTATTGCATGTTTTATAGGCCATGTTCAATAGTGAAACAAAAAAAAAAAGTGCTCACAATGTTTTGACTTGGATGAGGATGAGGGATATGATGAGGACTATAAGTGTTTCTTAAGGAGTGAATAGCAAATGAGCCTTTACCAATTAAATCACAGGGTTATCACCTGAAGTATTGTTGCATGGAGCTGGATTGAGACTTTCTAGGAAGAATGTTCAAATTCCAAATCTTTCAAAATTTGTGTGGCTCCTTTAAGTAAAGTCATACCAAATGTGTGCATATGTGTGCTGGTGAAGCTCTCAGGGTTCATTAGGTTGGTTATTCCATCCTGGAATAACCCGCCCCAACTCTGAGGGTCATGAAAACATGCAAGTAGGCTTATTTGTGCAAAATGTCTCAATGTATGTTATCAATGCTTAAAAGCAGAGAAATAGGCTAGCTGACTGATTCTCTCAATAATTTAGATTCAGGGTTTGTTAATCAACTTGATATTCATGACATGTTGGCCTAGCTCCATGTATGAAAATAACAAGGCTTTGAATGAAGAAGAACCTTTGAAAAGATTTTAATGATCTTGCATTAATTTTTAAGCCATGCTTTATGGTTATTTTTACCCACAATATGAAGTTGGATGTATTCACACAGTAGTTCAGTATGACCCCAAGGCCAAAATATGATTTGTCTTAAATCTTACAGCTGACTTAAATCTTTGGTTTATTAACACAACATGCCTTTAAGAAATCTATAATAAAACCAGAAAACTCACATAATCTTGCAATTAAACTCTAAAGCTTTAGGGCTAACCTATGTATTAAGCTCAGAGTTTAAAAAAATAGCATTCAGTGACATCGGTTGGTATCCTGGTTTTGGTTGGGAAGGCTGGTTTTACGTCTTTGGAGGACTTCAGGTTATTTCAAATTATAAAGATATGAAACATTCAGTATGAGGAAATGCAGTTCTTAGAAATGTTCCATAATCTGCTCATATCTCGGGCTTTTTACAAACAATTTTTTTTCATTCTCAAATTTTCAGGGGAAAAGGTAAATCTTTAAATTGAAAACACTATTATATCACAGAATCACTATCCTTTCTGAGTTGGAAGGGACACAAGAATCAACTCTTAAGTGAATGGCCTGTGCAGGGATCAAACTTGCAACCTTGGTGTTATTAGCACCATGATCTGACCACCTGAGCTCATCTCAGGGTCAGATGGAATATTTATATGAATATAGGGGATCTTAAATGACCTATCAGCAGTAAGAAAATTATTGAATTAATGCTGTCCACAAATCTAATTGGTTCCTATTCACTTGGTTGGGGATGATTGGGTTAGAGACCATTTAATCTAACCTGACATCCAGGAGTCCATGGTGCCTGATGGGATGCACCCAAAAGTGTTGAGGGAGCTGATGGATATCATTGCTAGATCATTCTCAGTAGTTTGAAAGGTCACAGTAGTCAGGAGGGGTAGCTGAAGACTGGGTCTTCAAAATGGCAAGAAGGAGGACCTAGGGAACTACAGGCCTCTACAATCCTTTGCTTCCAAGATACTAAATTTAAAATGCTCTGTGATACCACAAAGTCAAATATCACAATGATATATTAATAATTTCTTGAAGATCCTTAGTTTTATTTCCATTTACAAATACACTTTTTATGTAAGCAAATATACTGAAAATGATAGCTGTGAAAAATGTCTAGATTTTAGAGCTCATTCTAATTTTAAGATTTAAGACATCATTTCTGTAATAGTTCAGCAAAATGTATGTTCTGAAATGCATGTACTATGAATTTGTTTACTAGTAGATTTATTATACCTGCATATTGCTTCCTACTTATAAAGAAACCTCTTAATATAGCTGCTTATATTAAAATATTTTCAGGTTTCTCCAGAGAAAGTAGAAATATTGGAAGGATAAATATTGTCAGCAGTGATGGACTACTCTGATGAAGTGATTCATTGTTCCAGTTCCAGTTGTTACGAACTTTGCTGAGAGAGTGACATGCTGAATGCCCCCTAACACATTAATATGCTGATCTGCCTTCTAAACTGGTGAAAGCTGTGTTTGCATCAAGTATGCAAAAATCACATCTCTCTGTAGAAGTAAAGATGCCACAGAATTGATGAATTTAGGGAAGTAATGCCTTTAATTTGGGTAAAAGAGTTTTAAAGTTTGCTCACAAATCAGCAGGGTCTTGTAATGAAATAGCATAGTTTTCATAATGAAGTGATTCCGAATCTTAAACGTTATCTTCCTGGGATTTGTAAACTCTTAGAGGGCAAAGTGTAAGGATCGAATTTTCAAAGGAGAATTACATGCTCAATTTCTGTTAACTAATCCTTTAGGCAGTATTGAAAATCTCTGCCTTACATCATAAATGCCACTGAGGAATCAGCTTGTTAACATAATGGGTTCTGAAATGAAGGAGAAGGATATTGGAAAAGAGGGGTAAGAGTGGATAATTCTACAGACAAAACACTGTGTTAATTAGGGATTTTATTTTCCTATTTCTCTCCTTTTATGTAATTCTTTTTCTTAAGGTTTGATTTTTTCATATCATGGCAGATAGCAGTGGGGAGGAAAGGACATCCTCCTTCCTTTGTTCTTCCAATGGGTAGCTGGCACTGTCCTGTGTTGTCCCCCTGTCCTGGAAGCTGGGGAGCAGAGCTTCCTTCATTTTCTGACTGCTTCTGCACACCTCTGTGGAAGAGGGGCACAGACCTAATGTGCCCTTGCAATTTAGATATGAAGAGCTAAGGGTAAGGATCCTGACGATTATAACTAATAAATTAAGTTTATGCTGTTAAACTTGGCCCCAAATAAAGCAGAATTCTTTCACCTTTAACTTAGAGGCAGAGGTTTTCATCTTAAATCAAAAATGTAGGCACGTAGGAAACTGTGTGCCCTCAGGAAACCAGGTGTGAACTTTGGACTTTGGTAGAGATGAAGTAACTTAGTGCTGTCCAAGTCTCTTTGAGGTTTTATCTCCGAGTTTTATAAAAAGCCCTGTCATGTAAGGGGCATGGTCCTTGAAGGTACCTTAGTGCTTTCCTGGAACCCGTGTAGTAAATGGGCATAATAAATCTTTACTAACATGTGCTGGAAAGAGAATATCTGAGTGGGTAGGAGAATAGATGCTTTCGTCTCAGCATATTTAAAATTATGCCATATATATAAATTTCTTCTAGTCTTCAATGCAAATCTCATGCCTAGTTTAATGAAAATATTTAAAAAGAAACGTTTAAATATGTTCAGATATCCATGTTTGAATTCTTTGGGCCCCAGATTGACCTGAGAACACAAGAAGATCTGTTTAGGAAGTAGATTAAGAGAAAAAAAGAAAGAAAAAATAAAAAGAGAAAAATAAATCCAACATATTTCATTTTTCTTTTCTGAAAAGCTCTTCATATTTATTTACTGAAGCTGAATCACAGGAAAGAGAATGGAGAGAGAAAGTCTAAAAAGATGAAAAAGGAGTTATCATGCATTAATAGAAGTGGCAGTGCAAGAAATACTGACATTCAGAGTTGATTGGTAGTGAAATGAAGGCAAAAATGTATGAAGAAAAATGTGCAGAATACACAAAAGATAAGTATAGCGATGATGTGAGATGAGAATATTTAACATTATTGCTCTAATCTTATCTAGAAACCTTTTCATAGACAAATAGAATTGCACAAGCAGAAATGAATCAAATGAAAATGACATCCAGGTCAACGAGGCAGCACAGCCCTGAGCAGTTTAACCACGTGGTGGTCCAAGATCCACTCTCATACTGCCAGCACAGCCACCTACAGATCCTGCCAAGCAGCCAGAGGCTGCTGGAAGATGAGGCCCCTCCACAGTTGGCATTTAACTCTTGAGAGAGAAGTAATAATGTTCAGGTTTTATTTTAATGACCGAATTATAACTTGCTTTAATAGATGAATTTAAATTCTCATATGCTCCTACAACTGTTTTAGTAGTGATTTTGATTTTGACATGTGTTATGCAGTACATTCTATTCTAATAAGAACCTTGCTTTTGCTCTTAGAATGTTAATACCAGCATAACTCCATCCAAGATTCATCATATACTACTTTAATTAAGATGCATTCATTTTGTAAAAAAAAAACAGCAAAGGCTTGATTTTTTTCTTATTAAAAAATCATTAATGATAGATATAACATCCAGTGGAAGCCTGACAGTACTCATATCATTAACTTCCCAAGCACAGTTTCTCTATTGTCAATGTTCTCCTTTTGACTTTTTTGAAATGAGATTTTCTTTGTAGTAACTATGAGAAACTATTCTTACATAACCTATGGGATATTTTGTTTCAGAGCACTAGAATATTAGATGTCTTTACATCAGAGATTTTCCAAGGCATAGAAACCTCCGCACATTATTGAATCAGATTTATTAAAAATATCTGTTAAAGACTTCAAGATTTTCTTTGGGGTTTGTAGAGAAACTATTTGGACTCAAGAAGCACTGTGAGGACTCCAGCTAGCACATTCTTAACATTTCCACTGCGGATGGGTTTTTAATGTAGTTGTAAATCTCTGCATTTGCAGGACTCCAAATTTGCAGAAACTGATTACAAGAAGATTTATTGCTATTAAAAAAAAACAAAAACAAAAACAAAAACACCAACCCCCAAAGAAAATTTTTTAAAAAATTTAGAAAAAAAGACAAGAAAGTACCATTATTATTGCATATAGAGAAAAACCACATAGAGGTTTTGGCAGTTGATGCTGGCTACTTTGCTACAAAAGGGAAATATAACTATCCTTGAAAACTAATGGCTATTTCAGTCTGGTATCAACTGTAATGAAGATATTATGTATAATACATGGTTGTCTTCCAACATCAGCCAAGGAAAGTTGACATTCAAAAGTCACTCTCTTGATACAATTCTATGGCAACCTGCTTTAGAATATTGGTTCCAGTAAAATAAGAAATAGAACAACTAAGTATGGTAAATCAGGCAATATTCTGTTTCTAGATTACTTGATAAATGCTATTGCAAGACAGTTTAAGGTTGGAGTAAAGAGCAATAAGGGAGAAATGCTTTGTTTGGTCTCTAATTCTCTGATTCTAGTCATAAAAGTACTCATGTCAGTTTATCTCTGCTAACTCTGACCAATGTAAATCTGCAAAGACTACAAGGAAGAATAGAAACAGGTACATACTTTTGTTATGCTGTTTGGTTAGAGCTGGTGAAAAACCTCTTTTTCCTTTTTTTTTTTTTAGTAAATAGGAGTGCATTCCTTTCAAAAACCTTAACTGAAGGAAAAATGTCCTTCCTGATTTTAAATCCTCTTCATATTTAGTACTTCACTCTCTTCACATTTTTTCTACATCAGTTGCATGTCTAGCTGATAACTGCAGAATTTGTTGGCATCCATATAGAGTGTTATGAGAGATACTAATAGGCAGATATTTTAAAAATGTCACTATTGCCTAAGACTTGTATATATGCTAAAGATGATAGAGGCGATGCTTAGATTTTTCGTCTGTTTCCTCCGGTCCTTATGGGAACAGGAGATACAATCAAAGAACTGAGAAGAAATGAAAACTTGCACTAATTTTGTAAATTTCAACTTTTCCCTCATGGTATATCCAAACTGGAGTTCTTACCTTCCTCCAATGTATATGACCTAAATGTTTTTTCTGAAATTGCAGTGATGTGCAAAACCTAAATTAATCAAAATATTAAGAAGAAAGTATGCCTCAGGATAAATATAGGGAGAATTTTGTACTGGATATCTGCTTTGTAAATTTCAGAAGATTAGTGTTAAAAGAAAGATTTTAAATAAACAGAAGACTTCTTGCCCAGCTACAAAAGCCTACCTGGTGCCAGACTGAGACAAAAAGTGTAAAGCCCTCTGCTGTGACAATGCTGATCAGAAGAATCTCTGACAGGTACACTAGAGAAACTTCTTGGGAATCTTACCAGTAATAACAAAATAGCTTAAGAATTCAAAATCCTGTTATGCAAAATTAGTTTATCACTCTGCAGGATGCTGACCTTGCAATGTTCAGGTGATGTTTGTCCAAACTCACTCTCATCCCAAAGCAAGAAAGTGAAGGTACTGGCAGTGGTGATAGCCATGACAGAAGCCCAAAAAACTGCACGCATTAAAACTAAGCATTTTTCGTCATTTCTCAGAGTAAATACAGGTAGGATTTTTGGTTTTCATTTTCAAAATATGGGCATGTCAGATACAGATAAGACCATGCAGAGTGAACTCCAGGTTTCTGCCACCATAAGTAATATCTTGGTGGCTTTATTGGCTAGGAATTTTCTTTGGTTGATTAATTTTGGTTTTTCGTAGAGCAGTTGCATTACTTTGATTTATAAATATATGTGTGAGAAGAACTCATTTTTCAAATGAAGGGGAATTTTTTCCATTCTAATCTGAAAGCTACATATGACCTTTATGGCAACAACAGTGTCTATTGCAGCTTTACAGTAGTCTTTTCACTACCCAAAAATGAAAGGAAAGCCTATGACAATGTCAAAGGTAAATCCAAATGGAAATTGTGATGAAATCTGACTGGCAGAGCATGATTTAAAAAAAAAAAAAATTGAAAACAATAACTGATTGAAACACCAAGCACCCACGTACACTTAAAAGCTGCAATATTGACGATAACTGAAGTTCAAACACAAAGGACTAAATTTAACCTGTTTAGCACATGTGCATCATTCTCATGAATCCTCGAGCACTAAAAATTGGACAACTTTTGGGTAGATTCTTTTTGTAATATTGTTGCTTTTTGCTGCCAGACGACTTTTTTTGACAAGTTAAAATCATGGAGCCACTGTGGCAACGGCTTTTGGTACAGCTTAGGCCAAACAGAAGAAGAGGAAGGATGGTCATTGTGCATTTAAACCCTGGAGATTGTTCATTGCCATGATAGGGTTTAGACTGTGGAGACTCAAATAGTACAAAGATCAGGTGTTCATTTTCAGATTTAGCACTGTTATGTATGTGTCTGTTTGCACAGGATGTTTTACATAAACCCCCCTTAAATTTCCTTTTTACTTCCCCATTTCTTTTCTGCAAGTAGCTTGAATTCAGAGCTTGATCCAGTAGCTCAGAATTCTGGACTTCCTATACTGATATCTGACATTAAGGAGCCTGTGTGCACACATTAATCTAGAGCTGAAAATAATGAAATATTTATTTGCAACATGCACAAAGAGTTGCAGGAAGTGACTAGGAGTAAAAAAACTGACCGTAGGAGACACAGTGATTTGCTTCTCAATTTATATAAGTCAAATTTTTCAAAATGCCACTCTAAAGTGTATTATATAGTGAATGGTTTTTAATATTCTTATTTCTAACTGAATGTAAGGGTAGATGTGAACTGCCACCAGAGTTTAATTCTGTGCTTTACCGTATCATTGGCTTTTGTTAAAAGTTAAGCCTTTGAATTGCAACTACCTTTAAATTGCAAAACTTCATGAAATTGCCATGTAATGAAGATTCTGGTTTGCTTAAGGCATCAGGTGCTTTCCTTTGATGTTATAGAGCAGTGGATTTTTTTTCCCCATCCTTTACAAAATCAGCTGACTGTTTGACCACAGAGTCAGCTTGATGTTTATAGAAATGTGAGATCCTTGCTTCTAATTACCAGTCTATTATTTAATTTATTAGAAACTCATCTATGTACAATCGAAGAGACACATGATGAAAACATATAGAGAAACAAAATAAAAAATCCACTGGGTGTTTTTTTTTTTAACTGTGGGATGGTCCTTTCGTGGTTGTACCACTAACATGTAGCACACTGTAATGGCTAGGTGGACAGAGTATATTAACCCCATACTTTATAAAAAAGTCTAATGCTTTTCTTTTTATGGCATGCTGCCGTTCTTTTATCCCTGTTCTGTTGCTACAGAGTCTATATAAGCTTTCACAGAAATCTTATTTTTGTTTTACTATGAGGAGTGGGTCAAATGCTGTTTTGCACAGAAAATCAAAACCTTAAGAAATTACGTTGGTTTTGTGCTCAGACCTGACACCTCCTGGGAATTCACAGCATAAAGAATTTTCAGCATAAAGAAAACATTTCACTGTGAAGTTTTTCCCCTTGACTCTTTGTGACTGTTGAGGAGGCAGCTGGAGAGACAGGAAAGCTATTCTGGATGTGATCCTGATAGAGCTACTGCTCTTGTTGCCTGTTCATGGATGGTTCATGTAGTGTCCCAGGCAGAACGGAATTTTCAGATGAAGTTTATTAGGGAGACCCTTGTTGTGGTGAATGAACCAACCAGGGGGCCACAGAGCCCAGAAACAGAGGTTTGGTGGGCTGGTACCAAAGAGTAAAACCCCATTCTGTGAAGATGGCTTCTGCCTTTGAATTCCTAGGATTCCTGAGGGATGGTTCTGTCTACAGTTGACAGACACCCCTTGTGTCCCCTAAGGGAAGGTGTCCTGGCCTGTCCCGCCTTTCTCCTCTTCCTATGGGTCCCTGTGGTGTCACCCCGCCCCCTTCCCTGTATCTGTTTAAAAAGTGCCTCAGTCTCTCATCTTGCCCTCTTCGCATCCGGCCCTCTTCGCATCCGGCCCCCTTTGAGGAAGCTTAATAAATCCTTGGAACATCGGTTGAAGGGCGGCCACCTCTGCTCATTTTTTTCTGGCCGCGCCTGGGCTATCCACAAGCCCCAGGCACGCTAGGCTTCGTGCTCTCCACCGCACGGGCTGGGAGGCTGGCAAGCGAGGCACTGAGGTGTCCCGGGGTGTTCTACCTTTGTGTAGGACACGCCTGGACCAAGCTGCTGCCATCTCAGCCCGGCCAGTGTGCCGGCGTATTAATATAGACCCTCCTGCTGAGTCACGAAATTCAGAAAGACCTCCCTTGATTTCTAAGCTCCTTCTCAGAGAGGAGTCTAGGTGGAGCTGCATCCAATTCTAATCCCAGATTTGGTCAACAATTTGTGTCTAAAGGGTCATGTAGGGGCAATTGAGCTGTTATACAACTTTGTCCTGCAGGATTAAGGATGGCAACCTAAATATATTTCTATAAATGAAATAAATTATTTTTCTAAATTGATGATAGTGATAATGATTAGACTAAAATACTTTAATCAGAAGTATTTACTACACAGCATAGATCATTAAAACTACCAGTAAAGTGCATTATTTATCGCAGCAATATTGAAGCAATGGTTAAATCCAGCAAAATAATTAAGTAGAGATTGATGTTACTCACCCATACTAATGACTGTTGGCAAATCTCCTTCTCTGTGCCTGAAGGACTAAACTTGAAAAGCAACCGAGCTCAAGGGAGGAAGCTCACACACACTCCAAGAAGCAATGTGTTAGAAGACCCTGTCTTTAAAAAGTGGGACTGGTGTTTCACAGCATGAGGTGATTGTCAGTCCTGCTTAGGTGAGCTGTGCAGCCCTTAGCTCATCGACTTTAGATAAGTTATCAGTACCATCACTTGTTAGTGGTTTTTATCAGGAATTTTGTCTGCCAGGTGCTCACTGGTGCCATATTCTGTCAGGAATTGTTCTTTACATGCTCAGAATGTTTAACTTTCAAGTTGAGGAGTTAGGCTGGTGTTGGCTTTCTTAACTGCAAAAGCAGCATAACCTCCCTTCTCCATCTACCACTGACAACTTTTGCAAGTAGTTTAAAGTTCAAGGTATTTTGTCGCTTAGGCAGAGGTTCTGCTACATGTGGCCAGCATGCCTGAGGCCATTTGTACTAAGAGGCAGTGACTAACTGGCGTACTAAGTTAAATCAGGGCTATTAGAAACATATTTTCAGTCTTTTGAGGATTTCTTTTACAAATAAATAGGTGCTATGAAAGCACCATAACATAAGAGGTGGAGTGAGCTCTAAAGACCCATAAGCTTCAGAATATAGGAGCTTAGAGCTGCAGTGCAGAACAAATAGGTCTTATCAACTCCTGTAAGCATCTATTGCTCAGTCTTCAGGTTTGAGTGAATGCAGATGCACTTATTTTTGGAAAGTGAGAAAATGTAGATTTCTGGGACCAAGTAAAAGAATAATTTGTAAAAGTTAGTAGACAAAGACAGCTGGATAGTTAGAAAAATCTTTTGTTTTATGGATACTTATTGTAACATTAAAAATTATAAACTCTAACCACTTAAATGTAACAAAGAAAGGATTTTAGTCCTGGCTGACCTGTTCAACTCAAATTCAATGTCACCTTTCAGGTTGTAACAGATGTCTGTATAGACTCGAATCTAAAATTCCTGTTCTGATAATATTCAAAACATTGTCTTCACTCCACAGAACTCATATTACATTTGCTGTCTTAAAAGATTTTCTCTGCACTGGAATCAAGAGTAGTTTTACATTTCACTATAGCAAGATCTAGTCTGACCTTAGGAATCCACTTCTTATTTTTATGCAGAATATAGATGAATTGAGTCTTAATAAATCGGATTTTTTTCCCCTTTTCCTCTTTTTTTTTTAAAGATTTCCCTGTCTTTCAAGCAGTCCCTTCCCTTCCCTTCCCTTCCCTTCCCTTCCCTTCCCTTCCCTTCCCTTCCCTTCCCTTCCCTTCCCTTCCCTTCCCTTCCCTTCCCTT
>VWPU01011588.1:313990-395137 GCA_013398955.1 Callaeas wilsoni | reverse complement strand
CCCTTCCCTTCCCTTCCCTTCCCTGCCCTTCCCTTCCCTTCCCTTCCCTTCCCTTCCCTTCCCTTCCCTTTTTCCCTTTTTCCCTTTTTTCCTTTTCCTTTTCCTCTTTTCCTTTTCCTTTTCCTGTCTCATTAATAAGAAATCCAAATTATTAAAGCAAATATCGTTATAATGAATGTTTGACTTGTACAGTGCCAGCTTTTGTAATAAATTATTCAGATAAAAATAAACATGGACATTTTGAAAAAAACCTAATACAATAAACTAGAATGAATAAAGAATTAATGAAAAATAGTGCAAATATTTGTTGGTACATTTAACTGTAAGGATTAAGTGAAAGAGAAGAAAAAATTTTATTTTTAGAGAAAGCAAATTAAAGTAAATGTTCTTCCTCACGTTTATTTCACTAGTAGATCTATTGAAGCTGTTCATGCCGTGATTTTGCTAAATTTTCTTTCACATTCCTGATGTCATTTTATACGTGGTCCAGATTACTCAAGGAGGCTTTTATGTGAAGGCTTTTTTTAACTTGGGCAATTTTATTAATTAACTGCACCCTAAGAAAATGCAAATGAAGTGTCATAGAGAAGGGAAATTCCTGCGTCATCTCACTGCCACTTGGATCTCTGTCCCATTGTGCACATATAGGTGTGCAGTGCTGTTTCATATGACCTCATTTTTAACGGTGATTTAGTTCACCTACTCCCCAGATGCTGCCTGGGCACCAGATGGGTCTCTAAGTCACAAAAGTGTGTTTCACGTGGGCAAAGGAATCAACAAATGAAATATTGAGGCTCCAGACCCTGTGTTCCCCTTGCCACACTTGCTGCCAGCCCATTCAAGTATTGTGGGGACAGCACACATCCCCCGAGGGGTCTCTGCAGCTGACAATTTTCATGTCCACAGACGTTCTCGCGCATCTATGCCGTGGTTAGGTGCACACATGTGGTGGCTGCCACAGTTCCGCAGGGACTGCAAACATTCCCCATCACAGCTGGGCTTTAGATGCCGAGTCTGCTTCTGTGTCTCCGGAGTCAATAGGCAGGGTAGAGAACTTTACTGGGGGGATTCAGATGTTAATAGGTGTAGACCTGCAGAAAAGGAAAGCATCCTCCTGTGGATGTTTGTCTTTGAGTAGTTGGATGGGACACAACTGTTCCTGTGAAAGTCTGTGTTGGATTATCCGTTTTTCAAGTCCTGAGAGAGGAGAGAGTGTGTCAATTCAGTCAGCTGAGCAAGAATTTGTGAAGAGCAGTAGCTCATGAAGAAAACCTAGTTATTTTGAATTAGATGGGCTGAGAAAACTGCCAGAGTAACCCCAGCAATGAATAAAAGGATCCTTCTTAATAAAGTATCCAGAACAAAGTGGTACAGTGCCAGTCATACCACTCAGTTCAGACCAGGCAAATCAAAATGTTAGGTTGGATTTCCTTTGGTTTGAAATTTTTTTGGTCATTTGTGTGGTGTTCGGCTTGGATTTTTTTGTTTTGGGGTTGGGGGGGGGATGGTTTGGCACTTTTTTTTTTTTTAAATTGGCAAAGATGTTGTTTATTTCTTGCTTTGTTCCTGTAAAATATTCCGGGGTGCTGAAAGCTGAAAGGTAAATGATTTATACCTTCTTGTCACATCATATAGGTGCTTCTAAAGCAGAAATATGGATACCCGAATCGTCTTTCATTTAACTGCTGCTGTGATTTGTGAGCATATATGGTAGTATATCACAGTGACCATGAATTGGGATTCTGCTGTGCTGTACAAACACAGGACCAATGCCTCTAGCTCCAAGAGGCTTCCTAAATTTCCAGGCTTTCCAGATAGGGTGCTTTCTGTAGAACCAAAATTCTCACTGCAGTTATTACTATTCTTTTATACTTCCAGCACTCTGTGCGAAATATGATTCATTGTCTAAGAAAAGCAGGAAATGTATATAATTCATAAAAAACTCAGTCACATAAATAAATTTCAAAGCGCACCCAGTGATCCATTATGCCTTATGTTTTTGATTTTAAAAAAATCCACCATATTTAAAGGACTGTACTATTCCTCTTTATCTGAATTCAAAGATGCACAGCAGAGAACTATGTGCAAGAATTAGCTTTTATTTTGTTTGTGACAGATTCATTGTTTGCTTTTGCCGGGCTCCAAACCACCCACTGAACAACATGAATATTCAGGAGTTGTCAGCAGCTGCAGCCAGTTTGATTTTTCTCAAGAATTCTAGTATATACACTGACAATGAATTCACTTTTGTATGCAGTGGTTGTGCGTGAGCTGTTCCCTGATATGATTATTTTGGAACTTTTTGAAAACGTCTGAGAAGTATTCATGGTTACCCCAAAACATCATCAGCCCAAAAACCCTTGAAAAAGCCCGTAAATTACAGATCTTTCTGTTCAGATATGAATATCTGCTGCCTTACAGACAGGTTTAGGAATGTATACACTTGAATAACTATATTCCTACAGTCAAGCACAGTGAGCCTGCAGGGTACATGAATTAAGTTTCTTGAGTGTGATTTCAGAACAGGGTTTCAGTCTTCAGTGACTAAGTATGTGGTTTTGGAAAGAACAGTTTGTGATTGTCCCGAGAAAGAGGTTACAGTATAAGCATAGAAGGCTGGATCAATCTGTGAATGTTTCAGACTTGTAATAGTGTATGTGAGTGCCATTTATTCTCTTTATGAAGATTCTAGAGACGTGAGGGACACATATGTGTGATGGTGGCGTTATAGTCAGGGTGACAGTGGGGACTGTAGTGAATAATGAGGTCTATGGGATTTGTACTGACAGAAAGCCATAGCAGCATCATGGACCTTTGAGGATGGCTGGGAAAAAAGCTCCAATTAGGTGTGCTTTGATTAATGGGAAGACACTTCTTGGTGTGCTTGAGAATGTTGTGAGATATCCCAGGCATACTGCTACAAGAAGAAAACCAATTGCTTTCCAAACTTAAAAAGGAGTCAAATATATTCAATCAGAGTCCAAAATAGTAATAGTATTTTCTGTAACAGCTGCTTGGATTTTCACAAATGGTGATTGAAATTTTTTTTAAAGAGGCTGTTTAATAAGGCTGTTGTTTAATACATGCATGGATAAGAACCTGCCTGCACTGTAGAATATGGTCAATATGAATATACCTTTGTTTGTCCATGTGTATTCTTCTGAAGAGCATCACTATCTTTAAATAGTCAAAGTAGATTGTTACTCTTTAAAATAAAATAGTTAAGTTAGAGTGGAAAAGGTTTCATGTGGTTTATATTTCAGAATAAATTCTGTTATTTATAATATAATTCTGGTTTTGGTTACTCCTAACTTCCTGAAACACAAATATTTGGGACAGTAAATTTTCCATTCTTGGTAAGAATTTATTTTAAAGTTTTTTTACAACTTGGGTAACCTTTTCAGGAGTTTAAAATTACGGAGTAGTGCATATTTTTAAGAATGCTCTAATCTCATTTTCAGGGTGAAAAAGAATTGGTGCACGAAGAGGAATTTCCAGTAACACGCAAGGCTTTTTCAAAGTCAGGATACAACATAAAGCCAATTGTAAAGGGCACCATTCCCTCCTGTTTGACTGCCCTTATTAATTTAGATCTCATAAATCCTTAAAATCTGTCTTCTTGCCTCCCTTACAAGAAGATCTATCTCCCCACATATCCTTACATGGAATCCTTGTATTTAGTTTGTTTTCAATTTAAAGTAGTAATAGAAAACCACAGCAAAGCAAAAGACAAAGAGGTAAAGACCTAGCTGTGTATTCACGAAAGATTATATGTGTACGAAAAAGCAATCAATAGATGAACCACACTAAGGTGTGTGCTCCTTTCCTGAGGTGTCTTCCATGAAGTCTGGATTGAGTATGCATTTCTCAAGAAGCCCTATGTTACCCACAATGTTATTGGACCTTCAGTTATTAACAATTCATTTTATTTGTTGTTATCACAAAGATGTAGCAGGGAAAGAGGGAATAAAGGGGAATTCCAGCTAACTTTTATGGCATAAGCAGCACAAATAAACTACTGGTGTAAAAGAAGAAGACGGTTGGAATTTTGTTTCTTACTGATATAACTTCAGCCAGTTTTCTCTTTCTGCTCTTTCTTCCTTTTGTAATGAATTATTCCTAGTTCACAGGGGTTTGGGCCTCCAAAACACTCTCAGCTGTCCTTTAAGTTGTGAAATACGATGATAAAGGCCACCTGGAAGTGCAAAGCCTCTCACTTTGATTTTACAAATTTGTAGTACTGCCTATACTGGGTTTGCCCCTGTAGATTAATTCCATTTCTCCACTGCTGAGCTTTCACTCACTCTCCTCATATTGCTGCTCTGAGGGTTTTAATAAATGTAAAAGAAACTTCATTATAGCAAAAAATTGATTATAAGTCCAGAAAGCTATAAACTCTTGGGGGAGAGAAGGTGAAGTAAAAAGAAAGAAATATGGAGCAATAAAGCTATGTGATGTTTGCAAACAAAGCAGAAAAAAGTTTTAAGCAATACATGTTACTAATGGAAGTTAATGACCCAGAAGTTACTGTGATCTTCCTCTCAAATTACTTCTCCCTCTGGTCCCTCTTTTGTCATCCAAACAGTTCCTTGATGGTGTTCTGCTATTTCTTTTCCTGTCATATCAGTCATGTTGCAGGCCTTTGTCACCTGGCTATTGTTTGCATGGCAAATGGATATGGTTCAGCTTGAACCACACCAGGATTAAACAAAATGAAAAAATGTAATTTTGATTAAAGGAAATGTTTTGAAGGGAACTTGGAAGGGCTAAATGAAACACTTTTAATTTTCATTCTTGAGCTGTGGTTAATTTACATTACTAGTCATCCTCTTTTTTGTAGCAAAAAGCTGAAAAATTCATTTAAGAGAAAGACCATTTTTGCTGAATAACCTCAGGGGGCCTCTGGGTTTTCTGTTTGCCTTGAAACCTAGTCAGGGCAAAGGCTGTCCAGTGTTTATGGTTCTATGGCAGTGTAACAGGAATCTAAAAATAACCCATCTGGAACTTGAACTGTCTTTCTTAGAACTGCTACAAACCTGGGACCATCTGAAGGACCTTCGGAGCTGTTTTACTTGAAAAGTTCAAGGCATCTGTAGTCATACTTGCTTCTCTGGTATATCTCCTGTCCTCAAGACTTAACTTCAATGATGATGACGCTGGAAGACCGCAGCAGCTAATGTTTTATTTAAAATACAAGTTTGATCCCTTTCTTGCCAAATTTCTGTTTAATTTTCTACTTACACTGTGAGCTTTTTATGCCAGAGTCCTCATTATATTTTGACACAGGACTTTGTGGGTGCTACTAGAAATCCCTATTAAATACATCCATTTTATTTCTAGCTTTTCGTAATTTTAAAAACTGTTTATCGTAATAGGTGTGCTTCTATATTCCTGTGAAAGCAGTTTGTGGCTCAGCTTCACATGAACTACACACAGAGCAATTCATATCAGAGTTCATTTCTTAATAATTATGTTACCCTCATGGGGAGTGGACTAGCAGTCATACAGGTGAAAAATAAACATTGCTAAAAGTGTTCATTTATAGACAGAGATTGACATGTGTCTCCATAGTATATTGATATAGATTTATAATTTTTTTTACTATAACTTTATATATTTTTTTCATAGGTGTCTGAACATAGCACCCTTTTGCAGTACGTTCATTACTCAGAGTGGCACACTGTTGTGGGGCACAAAAAGCACAAAAATTGATCTCCTATGGACCATCTAGAGAATGAGTGGTTGTCTTTGTCTTTTCTCTGATGCGGAATTCTGATGTTTCTCTTGGTAAAATTAAAAATTTACTACCTACATTATACCTATTTGTGGTACAGCATAAGTGACAACTAAAAAATTACTTTCAGTGTAGTCTTTTTGAGTCATTCAGGAGATTTATTTACAGTCTGCCATCTACCGTTAACATGATGCCAAAATTTAGGTGATCTTTGAAACACCAATATTAGGTTTTGGGGCCAGAGTGTGCTTTAAATAGCATAACTTGCACACATTAGCATGAGTATAGGAGAATCTAGATTACTCTTTCAATATTAAATCTTGTCACCTTCTATTTCTTATTTTTTTCATCACTTTAAATGCACTACATTTTTCTGCCAATAGAAGAGCCAGAGGAAAATTTATCAGGGTCTGCAAACCTGTATGTTCTTTATTTAAAAAGATGTATTCTTTCATTAGTGGAGAAAGAACTGGAATTCTCCATCTATCCCTCCTAAAATGGCTTTGCATGCTTAGGTAAGCTGGATCAGATCTCATGATCCTCTTCAGAGATAGGTTTAGTTTTGTTCGAACTTGGATGTTTTCCTTTTTTTGCTTTCAAGGGTTTCATTTGAATGCATTGGCCACATGACCTGTTGCTTTTTGCAAGTCAAGTGTCTTCAGCTTGTAGGTGGAGAGGTTCTTTTCTGCTAGCACTGTATTCCAGTTCAGTGTTTTTCTTCCTTACAAAATCTCAAGTTTAGATTCAGAAAAAATAATAAAGAGGCATTTGAAGAAGGCTCAAAATTAATCTTTCCTTATATCTATATACCAATATATTAGTGATTTCTCCTGAAAATGTCACTTGCTGCTTTGGAATGTTTGTTACTCCATTCAAAACAGAGTGGCTCTTCTGTTGTGTCCCACTTTACATGGTGTTGTACAAGCAAGGTCTGTAACCTATTTGTTTCTGCAATTAAGGCTTAGCAGCAAACTCCTAGTCCACACCAAGCCTTCAGTCTCTGTCCTTCCCTTTCAATTCTTTCTTGGAAAGGTTTACATAAGATCTGGTATGAGAGTTATTGCCAGAACTTAAACTCTTACCAACATAGCTTGGAAGATCATAAAATACATGAAGTTTTTCACTGTGTGAATGCCAATAAATCATTAGATCAGAGAAACAGGCAGATAGTTATAAATAAATTACTAGGAGAATCAAAAATCAGGAAAATGGAAAAAAACTGTCCATAATATAAATATGTTTTGCAAAATTAAAAATATGCTGGTATGTTTAAATGACCTTCTGTATTGGGTTTTTATGGCCAGGTTTTGGTAGCTGTTACTTGTTGTAGAAGCTTGACTCAAAATAACCTTATAAATCTAAAGCTGGAAAATAAATACAAATTATCCTTATGAGTGTATGTATTATATTTCTGAAACTGCAGCATTTAAAAGTAATATACCTATTATTCTAATTTGGTAATTACAGTTTTATGCTTCAAAAATGCATGTATTAAAAGGAATATAGAAAATGTGCTTACCATTATAAGTTTTTTCTGAGGAATATAAAGAAATCTCTGCCATTCTGTGTTCTCTTACATCTTAAAATGAAAATGGCTCTTTAGATGAAATTATGTACCCTTCACTATTGTTGTATCTGGTCTCTTCATTAGGGAATGCAATGCATGAAATTTTAACTCCCCCCTCATGCCATACAGAAATAAAATCTATAGACACGTGTTTCCAGTCCATGTCTATTTTTCCGCTTTTCTTGATAATATAAAACATAACTTGTAACACTTACTGAGCTTTTGCACTAAGCAATTTTGCCTTTTGAGGGAGAGGAATTTATTTTCCTTACCTTCATATGTGAACACTCTGAGTGCATCCCTGTTTCCTCCTCACGGCAGGTGTTCAGTGGAACCAGCAGTGCAGGATAAGATGGTGCTGCCTTTAGGGCATGAGAAGGAGCAAATTTAGGTTCAGGCAGTTTTCCCTTGTTTTGGAAGGACACAGCCTGAATCAACCATCAGCATGAAACAAGGGACAACAAGTACACTGTTCAGATGGAAACGTGTATAGAAATACAGGAAATTAGGGGAAAAAAAAACTCTATAAATGAAAGACAAAAAGTCAGCTAAACGTGAAGATTATTTATTTTGCTGAGATGGATTATGGTGATGGTAAGCATATTCATGTCCTATGAGTACCCTTAGACACCCATTAATGAAGGTAGACTTTTTCTGTGTGGTCAAAACCTTGGTAAAATTTCCACAGTACTTCTATCTTGCTATTTTGAATAATTGAAAGGGACTGCAGTTGAACATGGACCTTTTCTTGGCCTTCTTCCACAGCCTGGCTTTTACCCATCATGTCTGCCAGCTTCAATTTTAAATTTAGCACAGCATGGTAGCATGGTATAGCACAGAATCATAAGTCATGGATACATTTAGGAAATACAATTTTCCTGCTTCTAACTGCAGTTTACAGCTAGGCATAGTTTGCAGTGAAATGAAGACATTTGGACTTCAGATGATTTTGCACAGTGTCAGTATAAAAATCCTCCTAGATTCAGTACAGGCAAGAATTTCACTCACTGTTTTGCTATATAATTTATCATAGGCAAAAGAGAGAGTGTTAATGTAAAGAATTTTCTTGTTGACCTTTATACATGATGTCAGGAAATCAAAAAATTCCAAAGTTTCTTTCCTAACAGCTGTGACAAAATGGCCCAGGCATATGGATAGAACAGGACTACGCAGAATAAGATTTCGAGGAGGACTTATGCTCTACAAGTGAAGCTTGCAGTGCTCAATATATAGTAAACAACAGTGCAGTGAAATCCTTGAGATGGAAAGAAGTCGTATCCAATGCATATAAAATATGATCATCATCAATGCAGAAGGAATTCAAACAGATGTTAAAAGACATGAGAATCATACTTTGTAACAAATAGCTGCAAAGAAAATGACTCATGCACCAGATAATGGAAATAACAATTATAGTATAGCATACAACAATAAGGGAATGAGTCATAAACCACTTGAATCAGAGAAGAGAAACATAACTGACAGTTTTGTGGTGAAGAGAAATGCAATGAGTGATACTTCTGAAAAGTAAAAAAACCCCCTGAGTTGTGAAAAGCAATTCTCTTGAAAGAGGAAAAAAAGTCTGGCATTTGCTTCATAGTTCCAAGTGCTGCCTCGGTCATTCCATGTTAATGGTTGCATGTGGCATTTGCATTTTTTCCTTACTGACCACAAAGGAAGGGTGATTCTTCATTTATGATTTTTAACTCATGATCAAAAGCACTGAAATTCCATTGTAATGGCTAAATTAGTATCTTAAAGAACAAACTAGATGCATTTGACTGGACTTGACTGAGTCCAGTGGACCTTGGAAAACTGAATCTCTCTGTGAGCCCCAAATCCTCTTCCTAGTTTCATCACTCCAAGACTAAAGCTGGTTATAGAGTGAATGACATGGCAGAAGGCAAGCACAGATTCTGTGCCCTGTTTCATAATACTACATGGTGCTGACAGGTCCCCAGGCATGACACAACTCACCTTTTGACTTGACTCTCATGTTTCTCTGCATTAAAACAAACTTGCAGAGAAGTGAAGCCTGTTTGGCTTCCATTTCTGTTATATCAGATTCATTAAAATTTGGCAGAATTGCCAGAGGAGAAGTATTTCTTGTGTCAAACTTTTATTGACTTTCTTCAGGTCTCTGACTACATAGCATTTCAAATTCATGGTGCTTAGGCATTTAAGTTAGTTTAGGTTTGAACTTTAATGGTATAAATATTTAAAGAACTCGCAACACAGTGGTTTCTTGGAGTGAGTTAGCACTCTCTTCATGCATTCAAATACCAGTGATGTAAAGCCATGTTTACATAGAGAGCTTGGATTAACATAAGACAATCCTCAAAACTTCACTTGCTGTCATATGCCCAAAAAACACCTGGTTGACTTCCAGCTCAGCCTGTTTCTGAAACCTTTGTTTCCAGATAAGACACCAAGATGTTTCAATTTTTTTTTTTTTCTGGTTTTGACTAAGACAGAGTTTATTTTCTTCTTAGTAGCTAGTGCAGGGCTGTGTTTGGAATTTAGTATGAAGATCACGTTGATAGCACACAGATGTTCTGGCTGTTCTGTTCTGGGTGTTGCTTACACTGAGCCAAGGACTTTTCAGTGTCTCCTGCTCTGCAGGTGAGCAGCTGCACAAAAAGCTGGGAGGGAGCATAGCCGAGACAGGTGACCCAAACTGTTCAAAAGGATATTCCATACCACAGTGTGCCACACCCAGTATATAAACTGGGCGAGTTACCTGGAACTGGGGCCTTCACAATTCTGGGACAGGCTTGATATTGGTCAGTGGGAGGTGAGCAACTTGTTTTTCTTGGGCTCTGTTACTCTCTTCCTCTCTCCTTATTGCTAAAATCATATTATATTTTGTTTCAGTAATTAAAGTGTTCTAATCTCAATGCATGAGGTTAGCCTTTTGTTTCTGATTCTCCTCCCCACTAGGGGAGAGTGGGCCAGCATCTGCATGGTACTTAGCTGCCAGCTGGGCTTAAACTGCATCAGCTTTTCCCTTTTGTCTCCAAGTCCAACTGGATGTGGCATCCAGTCCCTCTGTACTCAGGTTTCTATCTGTTCTGCTTCCATGACACAGAAAGAATCAGGATGTCTGCAGACCTAATCCTGAAAAATAGCATCACATTGCTTAAAATGAGGAAACCTGGAATACTCCCCACTAACAGCAAAAAGAAGGGGAATGTGGGAAGTCTGAAATGTGGACCAAGGTGCAAATGAAGAAACAGTAACTTACTTGACTCTGCTAAACTTTGATGAGCTTCAGTTTTAAAGACCTAAAATCTTCCTGTCTTTTTTCATTTTGTTCAGAAAATTATTTTGTTGTTATTTTCTTATAGTGCATACCAGTTTAGAAAAAATGCTGCAGCTTTTTTCACTTATAATTTTTGTATTTATATTAGACATCTGGTTTAAGTCTTTTGATAAAACAAATAATTCTTGGAGCTTGGCCAAATCTTAATTCCAGACATGACTAACCATATTCGCCAGAAGTATTGAAATAAAGGTTGAGAAAGGCAGTTCCAAAAGCCTTTCAGCCAATGACTAGACCTGAAAGAGTTTCTTTGGAACCCTTCAATCCTTTAAAAATATATTCTGATTCTATTATCCAAAATTCTATAAAAGTCAGGAGAATTTGTGTGTATGTATGGAAAATGAAAATCGTGTGAAAGTGAAAGCAGTGTGAGTTTTGTTATGTGCAACCTAAGAAATTGAACAAATTTCTCCTAACATACTGTACAATTCTGGAATGCCTATTTTTCTTTCAGTAGCAATTTTTTATGTGAACATCCACAGCATCTGAAGATGATTGAACTTGCTTTTTACCTGCTTCTTTATTATAAAATATTATCATCACACCAGGACTATCAGAGAGAAGAGAGGAAATGTTTCAGAACTAAACTGGTAATTGATAGATTGTAATTTTTTTCTCTGATGATATTTTCTGACTTTCTGGTTGCTTGCCACTGTGCTTATAGTATTTTACAGAATTGAACCAGATGAAGTTAATGCAAATCAGGTTTTTTATTGCAACAAGAATTAAAAACTGTATGAAACAGGGGAAAATATAGAATATCATTTTTAATTTCACAAAGCATCGTGCTATTCAGATAAAGCTAGGAAAAACTTTTTCAGACAAAGCCAATGCAAGAGAATATTATGCAACTTTGTTCGTTAGATTTGGCAAAATAGAAGATAAGCAACATTAAACATGATGGTTATTTTCTTATCCCCTAAATAAAGTACAAAAAATTTGTTTCTTTAGTTTGGGAAAAAAATGCAACATCTAAAATGAAATCAAGGAAAAGAATAATCACAAAAAAAAAAAAAGTTGCTCTTTCCTAACTATAGATCTCACATAAATTTTGAAATTATGTGTATTCACCTTTGGTATTTGTCATTAGATAGATTACACTGTGTAGGTTATATTACACTGCCTGTAAATGTCAGGATATAAAATCTGTTGGAAATACAAGTGTTAGGCTGAAGACTCAAAAATTATCTTTGATACCAAGCAGAGTGTTCATTTTTTTCAGGAGCTCATATCAAAATGTTGAAGTACTAACTGAAAAAAAAATACTAACCAAACAGAAGAAGTTAATGAAGTTTGGTGTTACAGGAGAGGCAAGGTGACATGGCAAACTCCTATTGCAAACATGGGTTTCAGTGTTCACACTTACTACAGGAAATAAAAAGAAACACTGTGAATTTCTTGGCCTCTGCAGCCTACTTAAAGGATTTTACTAGGGAAAAGTCAGCACTTTCTTTTAGTCAGTCCTATGGCATAGTCCAGTATTACAGATTTGTGTCTGATGGGGAAAATACCAGGGACTACAGATCTATAAATTTTATCCCATGTAAACTTCCCCCTCACCAAGTGCATATCAGCAGAGCAGCTTGAGAGTGTGAGAACAAACTAATACTGTAATGCATTGCTCTCTTCAAATATGAAAAGGCAGCTGAATCAGAAAAGCAAGGTCTCAAAATGCTAGAAGAAAGCTAAAGACAAGACAGAGTGCTAGGCCACCATGGCTCAGCTGACAATGAACTACTGCAAAACTCTACATGAATTTCATGATTCTTGATAATGTTAGAATTTTGAACAGAAAATAGATTTTTCCATTCTTGTCCTTTAGTCAGTGTGCTGTGAACGACACCAAATTATATGGAACTGCAAAGACAATATAGTTAATGGAGAAAGCACAGCTGAAATAATAAAGAATGCAAGTATGAGAGGGCGGTAGTTTCTGGGCACAGTAGGAAGTCTAAGACACATCTCATTTTTCCTAATTGGATGAAAAATAGATCACTCATGCATGCTCCATGCTGGTTTTCAAAACACTTGTATTGAAGCCCAATTTACCTTTATGGAGTAATCAGGAGAAAAGAGTTTGCAGGAAACTCCCTTCAAAATGCAGCTGAGAGAGACAACCAGATCACAGTATATGTAAAAAGCAAAGTAGCTATTGCAGGCAATGGAACTCTGCTAGGCAATATGGCTGATAAAATTAGCTTGTACTTCTGGCTATCCTAATTGCCAGCTTTCTGCTCTGAACTAGGGTATTTTCCTATAAGACCTGGGCACACTCGAGGCCAGACAGGATGGTGCTTTGAGCAACCAGGTCTAGTGGAAGGTGTCCCTGCCCATGGCAGCGAGCTGGAACAAGATGATCTTTGAGGTCCCTTTCAACCCAAACCATTGCAATTCTGTGACCTTCTTGAAAACAACTTTTCAATATTTTTCCTGCAAATGTCAATATTCTGACACCTACTAAATGAGAAAGAAATCCTTATTTAGATTTGCAACAAAAAATCAAAACTTAAAGTTTTGTTGACCTGGGAGTAGCGTAGGAAGGATAAACCAGGAAAATAGAAAGAATTTTGGTTTAATTTGGGGGTTTTTTCACCTACATTTTATAACGATATATATAAATGACCTTTCTACAGAACCCAAATGTGTTCCTAGATGTTGGCAAGACTAACTCAGACAGATGTGGTTTCCACTAGCTGTTTTCCACATAGCTCTTGAAACCTTTACCAACCTCTGCTAGGTCTGCCCTAGAGCACAGAGCATGAGGCTGAAATGACCAGTGTGTGGGGTTGTTGGCAAGCACTCAATAAAGACTACATGGAAAAAAGTCTTGTAAAGACTTTCACTTCTGTTGTTGGTACAAGTTTTCATGAATGCCTCTGCAAATGGTCCCTTTGATATTGCCGTTGGGAAGTTTGAAATGAAAATCATGGTTCACAGAAAAAAAAAAAAAAGAAGTATTAGATTTCTAGTTTTCATTTTAATTCATGGAAGCTTTCTCTATCAATGTTGATGTCAAAAACACCAGGCTTATAGAGCACTCACAATGAACATTTAAGGAGAGATAAGTCAGTGAGAATATTTTCCCAGTACTCTCAAGATTATAAACCGTGGCCAGCTCCTTGCTTTGAAATTGATTTGACATCTTCGAATCTATATAAAGTATGGAAAGAAAACATCTAAACATTAGATTCATCACTGTCTCATGAAAAATAGCAGAATTTGATCTCAAATCTTCAATCAAAATGACTTCTCAGCAGAAAAAGTGTTCTCCACAGACTTGGCTGTACTTTGATTTTATCAGCCTTTTATTCCTTTATCTATTTTTTTCATGAAAAAAAAATGTAGATGTTTTTTCTTCATGTAGAAAAAACAAAAGAAAAGTCTTGGAACAAGCCTAAGCAAATCAATATGAAGGATTTATTTTTAATTCATTTTGTAAAATCATGTAACCAACGTGATTGGAAAATGCACATTAAGACACAATTACACAGTGTTATGCAAAAATTCATTCCATGCCACTCTCGCTGACATCGCTAACAGAAGTGCTTGGCTGTACATACAAATTTTCTGCTTGGTTAGTCATGCCTGAACCTGAAAATCACAGCTAAGGGACAAATATCTGTGAATTCAACCTTTACAAATAAATGTATTTAGATTGATATCCAAAATTCAGTGAAATTCTTTTAATTCCTCTATTATCTTACTATGTAATAATCTGTAAGTACATTTTAGAAAGAAGAAGAGAGGGGTTTGTTTGTTTGTGAAATTCCAAACCTAAAAGTTGCAAAATTTACTTTTAAAAGAAGTTTTACAGAAAATATTTCCCCAAAACATTGAATGTAAACAATTCCTAGGTTTTGATGAACAAAAAAAATAAATATTTGTGTGCCCAATATCTGGCTAGCTCTAAAGAATGCTGCTATTATTGATAGGAATGTGTGTGTGAGCCTTTTTATGTATGTGCAAAGCCATTGGTGCACTTCTGAAATTCATAAAAAAAGATTCTACTCAGTATGGAAGTACCAGCGAATCACGACCTATGTTCAAGAGAGCTTTCAAAATAATAAACCATTCCGTGGAGCAGGAGGGAATGATCATATTTGTCTGACTCTTAGTAATGTATTAGTGAGAAAATGTAACTTTTTGCAGCCGTCAGACACATGTTGCTCCTTGGTGACTGTGCTGTCTAGCCCCTCTAGACTCCTTGAGCTATCAACAAGCTGCAGGCTTTGCTAGAAAGGCCAGCTGTTGTCCACCTGACCCTGCTGTGGAAATCTGTGAATACTCTGTGAAGTAAACCTCTTACTTTACTTTTTGAGATTAACTTTCAGTGAGTTGTTTCTGTGGTAAGCAACTAGTTACCCAGGAGCAAGAGCCACCTCTGCAGTCTGCACTGGGATGGGGGTGTGATGCACAGCCAGCGGGAGAAGGGAGCTGCAGTGTCTCCTGATGTATTTTCTGCCTTGGGACTATCAATGGGTCATGATGCTTTTCATGATATGCACCACAGAGAGAATTTGCCAGTGAGGTAGGAATAGCGACTCATTAAATTAATTATCCTAAAGAGGTCTGTAGTAGGGCATCTATAATGAAAATATGGTGGCTTTAGGTCTTATTACAGTTTTGTAGTCTAAAATACTGATCTTTCAGGAGCTATGTAGACAATTATCTACCTTGACAGAGACATAAACTTCCTTATTCACTGTCTTTTCTGGCCCTATCACTCCTGCCTGCAGTGAGACTCTCACATAGAGAATAAAATTCTTAAGAATTTGATTGCAAAATATCATTTCTCCTCAGAGCTAATAAAAGATAATGTAATTCTGCAAAACTATTTATCATTCCTTTTTGCATTCTTTGGTCAGATTCCCCGCTGAATTCTGCTTCTCTTTCTGCTGATTTGAGCAGAAGAAATAATATGATACATAACCAAGGAACATCTTTCAATAGAAAGAATATTTCACTAATTAACAGATTCATCCATGAGATAAGAGGAATATACTTTTGTGGACATTTCTGTACAAACGATTGTGTTTTTTGCTCCACAAGGATGATATAGATGTCTTCTTTTGTTACATACAAGACCAGCATCTAATCTGTTTCATTTATGACTTTACCTATAGATTGTCACAATGTTACATTATAATTTGTTGATCTTTCTGTGAGGATATCTAGAACATCATTTATGTGTTAAATAAACTAAAGCCATCCAAACCCATTAAGCTTTTATAGACATATCATTTTTGTCAAATTCTTCTTTGTTGAAGAAACAATAGACTGAGTGTTGCCAAGTTGCTTGACAAAGGAAGTTAAACTTATCAAAGCCTAAACTAAGTCTTTTAATTGTTGGAACCTCTGTTTGCCTATATATACAAATAACAGTTTAAAAGTACTTTTATCTTTTCAAGTTAGATGTTTTCAAACATTAACAGCATGGCTATTTCTTCTGACAGGGAATCAAACTTCTTCAAAGGGAATAAATCAAAACACTCGGAAGCTTTTGAATTTCTGTTCTGGCACAGTTTAGGCAAATATGAACATTTAACATTCAAAACCACGTTAGAATTCAATATGCCACTTGCTGCTTATGTGTCCACCATTTCTATGACAGATATTCTCTCAAATACAAGCTTTTTCAGAGTTTTCTGGCTTGCTTGGTTTCAGAGATGTCTTTATAATATAGTGTGAGCAATTTCTTCCATCTTCCATTGCTTTTTTTACCTCCTGTACCAAAAGATCAGAGATAAGACATACCAGACAGTATTGTGAAAGAAAAATTTCTTTGTATTCAAATGTGCCTATAAATATAAAGCTATGGACTTCTACCAAATAAATCAAGTAACAAACATAAATATTCTATTAACATCTCTTTTATACATGTGTGGGATAGGAAAACAAATATAATATTTCAGAGTAGAAGAAATTTGAGTGACAATAGGCTCTGTAAAATATTATATAGTTTTCTAAACATCCATTACTTTTCATATTCATTTCATAACTGGGGGCTGCACGTGATCAGGAATGCTTGAGAAAGCATACCTGTCTAGCTATATTGAAGTTAGATACCTGGCAGTTCTAAATCCTTGTGTGATTCAGTCCTTTCATCTTACAGTGTGAACCATTCTTACAGTTACCCAAATTTTATACACATATAACAGAAAGGAAAGGCTTTGCTTTGTTTTTTTGGTTGTTGTTGTTTTTGGGTTTTTTTGAGACCCTTGTATATTTTTGCAATATTTGCTCTCCCAGCATGGTTTGGACCTCTGGATTTCCTGTGGATGTAGGTGTTTGGAATTCGCTATCAGTCCAGGCACAGGTAAGAAGA
Organism: Callaeas wilsoni; assembly: GCA_013398955.1. Lineage (NCBI taxonomy): Eukaryota > Metazoa > Chordata > Aves > Passeriformes > Callaeidae > Callaeas > Callaeas wilsoni. Next base: position 378,189 of record VWPU01011588.1, on the reverse strand, counting down.
GTCAGCTTCTCTGAATCTTCCTTAAGAGGTCATCAGCTCTTTCTCTTCTCCTTGAAAGGAGTTTAGGTGTTAACTTTGCAAAAGTTGTTCTCTACTCCCACTTGGATAGAGTCCAAAAGCTGAGTGAATCAACAGCAAAAAATGAGAACATCAATATTAGATATATCTCAAAGTGTCTAATTTCTACCTGAAATTATTCTGATATGTTTGTTGACATCCTTCTGATTCTTATGTACATATTTTAAAAGCCTGAAAAACCTAGAAAAATATTTCAGCACTTTACTTGCCAAAGTAGTGATGAGTCATAGTAGTGAGTATTGATAAAACAATGAAAGCTTTTATACAGATTTAGTCTCAGACACTTTGCAAACTGTAGTTTAAAATCTTCCCAGATCTCAGTACTCCACTGATAAATTAGAAATTAGATCAGGGTAAGATTGGAGTGGGACATGAAAGAAAGCAAGATCTATGGAGAGAAGAGGACTGTATCAGTCTTCTGATTGTCAGAAAAGGTTAGGAAGAAGTACAGATTTAAATGTTGGTCCTTTCCCTGAAAGAGGATAGCAACCTTTGGTGACAGCCTTGCCACCGGTTCCCTTGGACTTCCTCCCCTCTTCTTAGCAGCTTGTGCTTTCTTACTGATTTCCAAGATTAATTTTTATTTCCTTCTGTTATATGGATCTATTTTGAAAGCTTAAAAAGGCTCATTATTTCAAATGATGGAGTTTGAGGTGACATCATTTGAGATAGCTCTTGTCCCAGAAAGCTTATAGCTCACAGAGCAGACCCTCCTCTTTTACAAACTGACATTTTTGTTCAAATTTGCCTTTTAGATGATCCTGAAAGAGTAGCCATTCCTGCTTGAGCAATCACGTAAGTAAACATGCATGCTAGATTTCCAGACACTTCCAGAAAAAGAAGTGAAATTTTTGCTAAAATACTGGGCTGTGATTTATTTTTTTTTTCCAATTTAAAAAACCCCACACAAACCAACAAACTAGCCAACCAAAAAACCAAACCCACACTCCTAACAAACAAAAAAACCAAAAACACACCAGAAATTCCTCCCCTGTCCTGTCATGGTCACATTTCTGCATGAAAACCCTAAAACCACAAATTTCCTTTCCTGGAAAAGAAAACTTTTGTTTTATTTTGTTGTGCTCCTATATTGCTTCAGTTCCTGCAGCCATTCTGTGTTCTCCTGCATTATGGCTCAGTCTCTGTGTTCATTTTTTTTCCTAAGTCTCTGCCTTCTCAATAGATGCTAAAAGCAGACTCATTTATCATTCTAATAAGTGAATCAGTTAATCTGAACACTGACTTTTAGAATACTAATTAGAGAATACTTATTTATAGGCATCAAGTAGGATTTTTAGAAACTCTATGAGCCATGTCCAGATGACTTAAGGAACTAAAGGTATCTTTTAAGGAACTAAAGGTTAAGTGAGAGCGGGCAGCATTTTTCAGCCCCTGAATCTGGGTGTTGACCCCATTCAGCTGCATCCTAACACAGCATCAGAATGGGATCCATATATGTTTTTTCCTCCAACCCCACCATCTTGGTTTCCATGGGACAGAAACTCAAGGGCTTGGTCCTGAAAGGGGTCATGGAGGGCTCAAGTAGGTCCCTGATGGGTACTAACAGTGAGCAGGGCTGAAGGTGCTAAGGACTTCTATTCTTCCATGAAAAGGCAAAGACTTCAAATAGAATAAATCATCTAAGCCTGGTGGCAGTGCAAACCAATGACCTGGACTGTGGCTGTCTAATGCCAGGGTCTTGTAAAAGCCAAAAGAGCACTACTTGTGCATTTAAAGTTTCCCATGCACCCAAGGGTTTGTTTCTGCACAGATGCAGAAGTGCCTAAGCTTCACAGGACTGAGCAGCTTGTGCTGTCGTTCTTGCCAAAGCCCCACTTTCAGTAGCTACGACATCTTCTGCATAAATCTCTGTTGTATATGTTGAAATAGGTGTTGTCTGTCATGCATCAAACACCTGCTGGCAGGAATTTTTTCCTGTGTGATCTCCCATTCTTTGGTCACCTAGCATTAGATCATTTAAGTATCTGAACACCACAGTTCACACTGCTTTGCAGCAAGGCTTTCTCTGTGAAAGCATGTGGGAGAGAAGATTAAAATAATGACACACAACTGTGGGGGGGGATGCAGGGCAAATAGAAATGAAAGTCTTGATTCCAGCATTCCCTGTGTCTTGTTATAAAAGATGGAAGTCTATTGGATTAGGGTGATAGTAGCTATTGAAACTGATCCCTGTAGGCAGGAGAAAACGTTTTTTGAGAGAATGATTTGATTGCAAGAGTAAGGACCTATACTCTCTTCTATCATAGTACAGATAGGAGCTCTTGCTCTGGCATCAAGCAAAACTCCAAACTATTAAGGAAATGGTGAAGCTCAGAAACAAGCTCTATTCCGTTTGGTTTTTTTTCCCCTAGCCCAGTGTTTTCAACAGATTATGATTAAGTATATCATTCTTATTTTGATCTGTCCAAAGTTTTTTAGAAATTTGAGTCTCATTCCAATGTCCACAGGAGTAGAAACTGTTCATTAAGTGTTTTAATATTTTTTTTTCTAATGACTTAATGGTGGCATGAATATAAGAGAAAGAATTAAAAGACAATCACATCTGCTCATTTTGAAAATTAAAAATTTCTGATTAAATCACTGTTAACTTAGGAAAGTCTTTTTAATTGAGTGTGAAATTATAGTAAATTTAATGAAGAAATACATTTTGAATTCTGAAAAATTAAACTAGCTCTTTCTGGCATATAAATCACGAGGGACACTTTCTTAAGTGCTCTATGATGACCTGGAACTGTCCTATTTTAATCTTACTGAACATTTGGGAATGTTCAGGAATGCTTTGGGTTTTATTTTTAGGGGAAGAAGAGAGCTATTTCTTGCCTGTTCTTTAAATGGACAGGTAAAAAACAGTAGCCCTACTTGTTTATTTTTGGATCTGTAAATGCAAGAGCACAGTTTCTATAGATACCACTGAGTAATCCAGCAAAAATGTAGGCTGCTCTGTATGGAGAGCTCAAACACAAGACAGGCCAACCTGCTCAGGGGGGCTGCAAATGTCCCCTTTATGCTACCTTTATGACTCATGTTTTGAGAAGTACATTTGTTACTGTGAAATTTTCAGATGTTTATTCCAAATATCCTCCCCAAATTAATTTAAACCTGCAAATTTCAGCATACTGAAACGTATCACCATCCATTGCTTCAAAAATGAACAGAGGATTCAAAGCAATTTTAAAACTGCTTCTGAGCACCCGTGTTTGAAAGAGACCACAGGAAGGAGACTTTTGTATTGATTAAAATGTGTTGCGTTCTCTTTCTTCTCCTTAATGTCACGATGTGGCCTTTGAAGTCTAAGTTGATGATATATGAAAAATGAATGATGTCTGGGAAACCAAGTGAGACAACTTTGAAATTTAACTGCCCCTGGCTCAAAATATTTCTCTGCTTATTGCAGAGGAAGCCCATGCTTCATCCTAATATGTAAAAGAAAAGTGTTCATACAACAGTGACCAAGAAGAATGCAGACAACACTTCTGAGCTGCTACTCACTCAGCCATATTTTTATTGAGTCACAAGTTTTCTGCAAACACTGAATTTGTTTTTCTGGGCAAGATGAAGTCCAGAGATGGTTACAGTCAGCGTTGAGACTTACAGAATGTCATTGTTAGGATGCTGTGCTTGTTTTGTCATTTTCTCATTCAGCTTTCTCTATGTTCATCTTGAAAATATATCTCCCGGCTTTAAAGAGTCTATTAGATCTGAGAATTGGGTCAAATTCCTGCTATTAACAACAATAACACAGAAAAGAAAATATTGGCAAGTACCAATTTCTAAGTCTTGCAATCAGGTTTTCCTTTATAGAGGACAAACGCATGCAAATACAGTCAAGTCCTCCATTAATTCATTGGCCTTAGAAGTGTAGCTGCTAAATTTTTTTTCTGTCAGTACAGCCAGTATTAACTACAGTAAAAGGACACTCAATGAGGAGACAATGGTACGTTGTCACTTATAAGCATGTCATTTTATTGGTAAATTTTTTAATATGTAAATTCAGTTTAAGAGCTGGGACATAATTTTAAAAAAAAGGAAGAATCAATCATATTTTTAAAAATTTGCTGGTATTTTTAGATCTACCATCTTAGGTACCCAGTTAAAGCATCAGAAATTCATTTGGTGTACCAACAAAAAGACTGCAGATAAATTTTTCCAGTTACACCAAACTAAAAATATTTGCTCTTTTCCATAAGAAGACTGTGAGGCTGACAATGATTACTTCAAGTTTAATTAGCTAATTGATCTCATTGCTTTTGTCTTCTGTCTTCCTTACTGCTTTTGCACCTTTCATGTGCAAATTTATCTTTGGCATAAATACACTGGCCTTCAGCCAAATTATCTCATAGTTTTCTATTGAATCTTTCAATTTTAAGCAGTCTTTAAGCAGTCAGAAACTGTATGGGATCCTCCAAGAATAAATCAGATGTGGTACTCAAAAATGTTGATGTTGCAATAATGTTTTATTTTCTCCATGACAGGTTAGAAAATGGGAGTGCAGGTGGTGCTCTGCTCAATTCCTTCAGTAGCAGGGATGAATGATGAAAGGAACAGGAAAACCCATGTTATCAATAAGTAGCTTAAGGACTGGTGCCATCAGCAGAATTTTGGGGTTTTCGATCATGGGGCAACTTTTCAGCACCAGGTCTGCTAAAGTCAGATGGGCTTCATCTGTCTAGCAAGGGCAAAAGGATTCTAGCCCATGAGTTGGCAGGGCTGATTGAGAAGGCTTTAAACCAGGTTCAAAGTGGGGAGGGGATGAAATCAGGCTCTTCAAAGATGAGCCTAGGAGTGGTAAGCCAGAGTCAGGGTCGGTCTCTTCTCCCAGGCGACTAGCAATAGGACAAGAGGACACTCTGAAGCTGCACCAGGGGAGGTTTACATTGGACATTAGGAAAAAGTTCTTCACAGAAAGAGTGATTGGGCATTGGATAGGCTGCCAAGGAAAGTGGTGGAGTCACCATCCCTGGAGTTGTTTAAGAAATTACTGTATATGGCACTTGATGCCATGGTGTAGTTGGTGAGGTGGTGTTAGGTCAAAAGTTGGACTTGATGATCTCAAAGTCCTTTTCCAACCTAGCTGATTCTGTGAATCTGATTCTCGGTAGTTTTTTGACTCAATCATATTTTCCTTCAGAAAAGTCTTAAATTCTCCCTTATTTTCCAAGGGTGAAGGATACCTACATGATATTCAGAGCTCATCCAACAAAAAAAACAATGTTTTCTACCTCGAGTGTATGATTATATTATTATGATATACAGACCACTTTCTCTAAATTTCACCCTGAGATGAGCAGCCTAGGGATCCAAAATAAATGCAAATGAGGACAGTGGCAGGAAATCGTTCTGTAGCAGAGAAACAACCTTGGGAGTACCTCCTAAGCTGGTAGTGGCAGTAGGATGTCTCCTTGTGGCCAAGCAATCTTTCTTTCTGAAGTTCCTGCACAGTTAGAACAAAATGGCAGGGCAGCAGCCTGTTCCCTTGGCTAATTGCTATAGAGCACCTTAGCAGTGATTTACAGTGGCATATTTAAATGCATACAATAATTTGTACAGATAAAATACTTGGCTACCACAGAGATATTTTTGTTGTGGATCAGGATAACAGCCCTGACTCACCCATATCAGTGACATTTCCAAGCTTGTGTATTGTTCAGGAGTTAACATCCCATTCAGTATTTGACAACCAAGGAGTCAAGGCTGACAGTTACCATCTCTTCTACGTGGTGCCTAAGGCTAGGATTTGTCTCTGGTTTAATTTATTAGTTATATAACCCACATGCTATTTTTGAGCTACTAAAAAAAAAAAAAGAAAGAAGGGAAAGAAAAGAAATAAGCCAATGTAGAGAAAAAGAAATCCCCATCTGGGAATTACCCACCAGGTAGCTGCATACAGTGGACTGATCTACATACGCATGTATTAATTTTCATTTAAAGTGTTCGTGCCAGTGAAAACAGAGCCAATGAAACCTTTTAAGGTTACGTAACAATGATAAATGTACTGCAACAGTTACAGGCAAGCACAGGGCCGCTGAGATTTATAGGTTCTTTGTCTTTTTTTTTTAATGTCCTAACTACAAAAGCAGTGCAGCATCTATATTTTGCTTATTTCTATCTAATGCCTTAGTTTGGATGACCTGAGCCAAGTCTAAATCATAAGGTGAATCTGAACCTTACATACTCCCAGTTACTTCCTGATTCCCAGTTTTTCTTACATTAATAAAAGTGAGGGAAACAATGCAGTGCCATAAGCTGTGACATCTGAAATCCACACTCTCACTGTTGTTACGGTAGCATCTGAGGCCAGTTTTGGGGAGAGCAGTGAGGACAACAGTGGGAGGCATGGAGGAATGAAACTGAGCTAAATAACAGCAAGTCAAATCAAGGCAAATGTGGGTAAGAATGTCCCCTGTGCCTGCTTTTGCCAGCTGCTCCCTGTGCTGCCAGCCAGGAGCAGCACTCGGCCCTGATCTTGCTTTTGATGGGGTGCATCCTTCAGTCCCTTTAAGGACACCCCCTTTCCTCCACAGACAGATTTTCTGATCAGTGCTGTAAGAGATACCATGGCATCATTTTGAAACTGCTGCACAGGAAGCCCATGGCTATGTTCATGCCGAAGTATAGCAGAGACATAGACAGCAGTGTGAAGAAAGGGGGGGAAGAAAAGAAAGCAATAAAATAAATGAGATAGGTAAAAGGAAAAGCTTGTGAAGCAATGTTTTGTTTAAATAGGTAAATGAAGTTTTCTTCATTCTGGCGCAGCTGCCAAGTGGTCATTCTCCTGTGGGGTCAGAGAGGGATTCAGTCTGCCAACAGGTGCTGCATCTCACCCCGTCTCACAGGATGGGCCTGCAGCCCTTTGCTGTCACAGGCACTGTCCCACCAACGGCTGTAAAAATTTTTATTGTAGTGGAAACTGAGAAGATTTTCACCTTTTGTAAGTTTTGTGCAAGTAAACACAAGTTCAGTTAGGTTTTGCTACTTAAAATGAAAACTTGAGAGATGAGTTAAATTTAGTTTCCCAGCTGTTTATCAGTTCTCAGGCTGACGATACTCTAGGGAATACCTAAGTCAGGCTACCCAGGTAAGTTTCTTTCTTTTGTTGTAAAAGAAATGTGATATAAAAAGCGGAGCCAGCAGAGCAAATCACCTTGTCTTAAAACTGCCTGTCACAGCAAGATACAGCTGAAAACCAGAAACACTTCAGCTTTGTCAGCAGAAGAACCTGTGCATTATCTTTTACTGAAACTAACATTTTTTTACTCTACCTAATGATTAAACAAAGATGATAGCAGTAATAAAGCACTAACAGCTGAAAATAGTCTAAAAATATAGCTTCTGCAAAACTCTGTCTCAATCATCAATATAGACATATCTGTTTCAGTGAAGAAAATAACATTTCACCATGATGAAAATGTGAATCAGATTTTCAGGTTCAATTGCTTCATTATTTTGCTTTCTTTTCATTACTTCTGCCTATAGATCACAGCTTAGATTTTCATCCAGGCATTTTTGTATGTTCAATGTAATACTGCTGCCTTCAAATTGACAAATGGGTTTTCTGCATACTTTCATGCAGTAAGTTAACTATCCTGCTGCAGGTCTTAATGAAATCATCAGTTTTGGTTTGCTTTGTTTTGCTTTTTTTGTCATATTGAACAGAAGTCTGATTTCACAGAATCATTTAGTCTGTAAAATACTTCCAAGATCATCGAATCCAAGCTTTGACCCATAACGACCTTGTCAATGACCATAGCACTAAATGCCACACCCAGTCTTTTCCTGAACACCTCCAAGGATGGCGACTCCACCACCTCCCTGGGCAGCTCATTCCAATGCTTGACAACCCTTTCTGTGAAGAAATTCTTCATAATGTCCTACCTGAGCCTCTCTTGGCACAGTTTGAGGCCATGTCCTCTCATTCTGTCACTCGTTGCCTGGGAGACCAATCCCCACCAGGCTCCTACCTCCTTTCAGGCAGTTGTAGAGAGCAATAAGGTCTCCCCTGAGTCTCCTCCAGGCTAAGCAACCCTAACTCCTTCAGCTGCTCCTTTTAAGGCTTACTCTCTAGATCCTTCCCCAGCTCCATTGCCCTTCTCTGGACATGCTCCAATGTCTTTCTCATCGTGAGGGGCCCAGAACTGGACACAGGATTCAAGGTGTGACCTTACCAGTGCCAAGCAGAGGGGACAATCACTGCCCTGGTCCTGCTGGCCACATTATTGCCAATACAACCAGGATGCCATTGGCCTTCTTGGCCAACTGGGTACACACAGGCTCATGTTCAGCCACAGTCATCAACATTCCCACCTCCTCTTCTGCTGGGCACTTTCCAAAGTCTCCGCCCCCAACCTGTAGTGTTGTTGTGGCCGAAGTGCGAAACCTGACACTTGGCCTTGATGAACCTCATACCACCGGCCTTGGCCCATCAACCCAGTCTGAATGCTAAATCATACCTAACATACTAAAGCTTACATTGCAGTATCAGAGTAATTAGTTTACTTTTATACAGGTAGCAATAGATAGAGATGATATAGATGTAGCTCTAGATCATAGATATATAGATTTGTCTAGTCCACAAAAACTTCCAAACTGGGATTGTATGACAAATATTCATGTCTTCAATAAATTTAATTATGGGCACAATTTTTGCAGCATCTTTTCCCAAATATTGTGATGCTGTGAAATATCACTAGAGAACATTCCATAGAAAACTTTTTTTTTTGTGTGGGAAGACGTTGCTCTTTTCTACCGTTGCCCAACACACAGGTTGAGACCCACTTGTGTATTCTTCTGTTCACTTACAGACCTGTCTTTCCTGCACAGTAAAGAGGAAGTCAAACTAAAATTGTCGAGATCAGGTCTCTGTAGAATTGTAACTATGATGTGATTGATTCTATTACCTAATATTTCAATATGTCTCATTTTCCTTAAAGCTATGAAATACACATACCCCCACTCTTTGGAAAACATGAAGAGACTTTGAAAGAGAAGCGATCAGTTTAAGTTGAATAACAGGGGATTTTTTGTATACAACATAAGAACGAGGTTAGCCTGAGCTTATATACCCCACCTGAAGGGAATTAATATTATTTAATACAGCTCTCTCTTGTCTGGTTATTTTGATTCACTAACAATTCTGCCTGAAATACGTGCTGGTGATTGGCCACATGTTGTGACAAATATTTGGCAGCCCATCTGTGCCATGACCTCCAGCTCAGTCTGACAATTTTAATGGTACATTGCTTCTAGTTAATTTAGATTGTTTTTCATGCGTTTGCCTACAAGTCTAAACACTGCATACCATATGTAGACAAAAGAAAAAAAAAAGAAAAACAACCAAACCAAAACCAATAAAACCCTCAAAGCTGAGCACATCTATTTGAAATAACAGTCTATGAAAGTGGTAGTATAAAGAAAGTGAGTTCTTATCAGGGTCTTATGGCTCTAAGCCATACTGAAATGGCATTGTCTGCCTAAAGCTAGAAATCTTTTGGCAATTTCCAGTCTCTCTAGAACTGTCAGTCTGATATGTGTGACAAGGTAATTTGCATAATTTTGCAGTGTTGTTGCATACCACTTGTTTTTATAAAGAAATAAGAGAGGGTTCATATTCCATAAGCTAGTTTTTTCCCTGGGAGGGAAAGCAGCCAACTCAGCAAGCAGCCCCCACATACGATGAATGTAGGAGTGCACTGCCAGTCTTCACCCCTGCACTATGGAGGCTTAAACCTGTATTGTTCTAACAGCCTGGGTTTAGGGGCTGGCTCGAAATGCATATGTTGTCCACAAGAAAATTTTTCTATTTGTGCAAAAGTTTGAAAGAAAAACAATGGCCAGGGAAACATGTGAAATGTGAGATTTGGGATGACTGCCTGCTCCCTCGTTTTGCTTGTGATAGTTTCCAAAAGTGTTTCAGTTGGTGTGCTGTGATCACCTCTCCAGCGAGAATAGAAGGGAGCAGCTAAATCACAGCAACCATATAATGCTCTCAGGAGAAGCAAAGCAGTAGGGAAGGTCATTCATAGCAAGGGGTGTAAATGAGGGCAGACAGAAAACAGGTATGATGAAGCACTAGAGAAATCAAACCTAGTGGAAATATTTGGTATTTGTGCTGACACTTCTTGGTTTTCCTTCAGCTTCAAAAGAAAAAATCTCGCAAAGAAATAACAGCAACCTTGACAGAACAAAAGGGGAAAAATTCTTTAGCTGAAATCAATTTTACATCCAATAATTTAGACAGGGATTTTGAACAGCCCTTATTTATATCTTGCAGGTACTGCAGAACAAACATATAATCAGTGAAACAGTTTATGTATCGTTTTCAGGTATTACAGGTGCCTTGAAGTGCTCAGTATAATTCAACCTAGATAGCAGAAACCCTTTACAAAATAATTCTATCCTGCCACATAATTCCAATACTGGAGAATACAAGAGACTCCTTCAGAAGTTTCATAGGAATGGTTTCTACCCTGGGCTCATCTCAGAGTCTGTTCATCTGTGAATAATTTAAGCTTTGTTTACAATACTGAACTAAAAAATGTTTATAACACACTTTAACACTGAGAGATGTAAGTATGACATTAAATGGTGAATTGGAAGATATGTGAAAACATTAAACATGCATGCAAGTATTTTTAGATATTCGTGAACAGCTATAGAGCAAGTTTAATTTAGAACCTGTAGTGCTTTCTTTTACCAGATCCCAGACAAGTGCTTGGAATGAAGTTGGCAGGAAGTATAAAGAGATTTTTTCAAGAAAATGTAAGTATAAACAAAAAAAGTCAGGTAAAGGGATTCTTTCAATATTCAGAATGTCTTTGAAAATTCCTAATGCTGGATTTATGGTGGTGTATTTCTGTGTGCTTTCATTTGAAAAAGAAGCATAGGAAATTAGATTTTGGCTGCATTGATAGTGTTATGGCAGTACTCATTTCCTCCTTTTTTGTTACATTCTAGAGTACACAAATCCACACAGTGTAGAAGAAATTCAGCAGTCATATACTTATCAATGCTAGAAAACTTTCCATGACCATGGTACAGCATAAAAAAATCAAAATTTGCCAACACTTCTGCACATTTTATGGATTGTCTCGTATAAATATAGTCAATTCTCTGATGCCACAACTTGAAGCTGTAAATAAGTGCTGAAACTTAACAGCACAAGTCTAGATTTAGGCTTTTGGTACGAATAATGAACTAAATACCTTTCTCATCTTCCTTAAAATACTGCATGAAAAAACTAGTCTGTCACAGCAGCCTGTGCAGGCTTTGCCCTCAATAAAGCCCTAGTGCCTGCAAACCTCCATTCACAGCATCCAACTGACTATACCCAGCAGCAAATTGACTTCACCCTGCACCACCACATTGTGAAAGTGACAACGAAAACCTGCTCAGAGTCTTAAATGACACATGCAGAGCTGAATGTTGCCAGTCAAATGATGGGTGTCCATGGTGAAGTTGGTTCTCATGAAAGAGGGCAGAGGAAGGGCTGAGTACAGGAAATTTTGGTGCTGTGCAGGAGTGCTGTGACATGGCATGCCTTCTTCCATATGCTTCAAAAGCCCTGATAGAAGTCTTATCAGGGTCACACAGACAACAAGACAGAGTCTTTTTTAAGTATAGGTATATTGAGACTGCAGAACCTGGTTCTTTACAATGTAAAGCCTTTGCAAGTGTTGACTTTCATATCTCTTATCTTTCTGTAGTTGTGTGTGGATTTGCAGAATTCTAAAAATGACAATAGAATATGGCAGTGCAAATATTTGCCTTAAATTTGCATCCAGCATGAATTAAGGACACTATAACATACTCAGACCTTAAGCGTCAGCTCTTGTTTCTTTAATGAGATTTTTCTAGCTGTGGTGCATTAAAAACAAAAACAAAAACAAAAATAAATTAACTATATATATCATCACAGAAATATAAAGATAAATATGTTTTAAACAATTTTAGTTTAAATGTAATTTAAATGTAAGGCAACACATGAAATACAGTCAGCACTGCTTCAATCTCAGTATTTCTATTTTTTCTATTATTTTACAGTACTATTCTGCATTAATTTATTTTCTAATTTAGAACAGATATGTTTTTGCAGTTTTTGAGATTAGCAGATGTAGAGTTGTCAAAGTTCGTACAACTGACTGTTGTTGGAGTCCTAGACAGGCATTCTGAATAAAAAGCACACCAGAAGGAGGATCGAGCTTCAGCTTCCTCAAGAACCAAGAATTTCAAGCATTTTTTCCAGTTTTGTGGGCATATTAGTACTTAAATATATGTATGCTTGCTCCATTATCTACTTGTCATGTAAGTGCCCAGAGTAGCCAGGATATTTTCTTTTTCATAAAAAACAATGCTTTTAATGTTTGAAAAACATAAGTAACACTACTCAATTTTCATTGTCTCCTTTGTTATTATGGCAATGCAATTATGTATCTCTGATAATTCCCATCAAATTGAAAATGTGATTTTTTTGCCAAACAGTGCTGTAAAATCCAATGGTATCTTCTCTTTTTTTCAGTATTTCAGTAACTGACCTTGCAGCTGGTACATTGTTCTGCCTTTATCTGAACTGTTCCCAGCATGGATTTTCTCATCTATCAGGTAAAAGCTAAATTTCTACCATTGTGCAGGCCTTGTGGTCAGAACAGGCTATCAAAACATAATAAAGATACATTTAAAAGAGTAAAAACTTTTTCAGAGACTAACCAAATAAAAGGATGTCTCCTATTCATAGCTTGCTCTTAGACTATGATCCCTGAGCTTAGGAAGAGTTCTAGTTCTTCAGATGTTCTCTTGCTTGCCTTGGTCTCCCTTGAGCTTTAAGACATTACCTAAGCTACTCTTTCAACTCTCTCACCCAACTGGTCTCTTCCCTTTTCCCTCCTGAAGCAAAGACGTGCGCTGTACATCTCCTGGCATCCCTTCAGCTCCTGCATGCCTGCTGGAATTGCACGAAGATCTAAGCAGTTGGGTTGGGATTAAATGCTTGTTCTGGTTTTCCTGGATGGCAATTGTCCTCATGAAAATTCTTGCAGCCCTTTCTTTTTGTTTTGGAAACAGATAACCATTAATTTAAAATTATTGTGTGAATTAGGCAGCTTGTCATAGTCAGTGGAGGTGAGAATTTAGGGTCAAATTATCCATGGAAATAGCTCTCAATAGACCTGCGTTACAAGGGAATATGTCTTTTGGTTTTCAGGTAATGTGATATTTCTGTGAGCTTTATAATTAAAGCGTATGCAAGCTTGTTACTAAATCACTAGGTTGACTAGGTTGCTGTACAAATACTAATGACTCCATCTCTCTTATTTCTTGTAAAAGAGCACTAATGTCTTTTGTTTATTGCCATAAAACAAAGGTTCCATGAAACAGTCATGGCTGCAGACTGCAACTTAATAAATTTGAGAGTACCTGGAGATAATACGTACCCTTTAACATAATCTCCATCAGACTTCTGGCACAAATTTCTTTTTTGGGGGTGTGTTACAAGAAAGCATTAGACAAATGACTGAAGTGACAGTCATGGAAGTAATGAGAAATTTAGCATGGCAGGATGTGAAGACTTGTCTGAAAACTTAATGCTGACTTCTTGCAGGCAGTTCTCTTTTTTGTCCCACAAGAGCTTGATCTTTCATTTTCAGGAAACGTGGTATTTTTTAAAAATCTGTAATTAATCAGGGAACACAATGTAATTGAAATACTAATTACAGTTGCTTATTCAGGTACCAATATTTCTGCTACAGTATAAGTTGCTTAAGTACCTTTGTGACAGTGGATTTCGAATCCATATTAATCCAATTATTCAGAATATGCCCCAAAATAATTTGGTATCTACAGTATCCTAAGCCAAAGCAAATTACCATTGAAGTCAGTAAGACTTATGAGGGGAAATGAGTAATGTAGACACAATTGGAAATTACAGCTTAATTGTGTCTGGATTTGCGATTCTTTATTTTTTTCAGGCTTTTAGAATGCTTGCTTTGACTTTCTTTTATTTTTTTTTAATCCTTCTTTTCCATCGCCTGGTACTTTCATGTTTGATTTAAATGTTCTAGGATAATGCACCATGATGAAATGCATGGCAATAAAACAACTCGAGCTTGATGGTATCATATCCTTTATGGTAGTTTCTGTGAAGATGCCTGCTGACATATTCCTGAGTCTGTTATTTATGCTGTGTCATTTTTCGGTAGGTCTACAAGATGTTCCTTGTCCTTGGAACTGATGAGAGGTTTGGAAACATTGAATGTAGAAGAAGGAAGGAGACTTGGAATGTGCCATTACATTTTCCGTTTGGACACAACGTGAAAGATATTTCCTGCATAAATTAATTGAATGTGGAAACCTATGGCAATCATGAAACCCCTTTTCCTTCCAAATCCATCCTGTGGTGGAAAGGAATACTGTGTACAAATGAACCCTTCTGGAACAGGCTTGGCATGGCACTGCCACACATAGCAGCTCTGCCAAACCTGCCGTGCTTACACAGTTCACCTCTGCGCTGCCATGAATAAAAATAGGTGATGAAGAACCCTTCAGTATGCTCACAACCAAAATAAAATCAAACTGTATCACTAAAAGAAGGTGCATTAGTCCAAGGTAGATTTTTTTCTCACCGAAGTATTTCTGTGATACTTATTTCTGGCCTTACCACTCAGCATCTCCCTTGTGCTATAATTGTCTTATGATTACAGTGTTCTAGCTCATATGCTGACTGTGCAAAACAGGAAATCAAAGGAGTTAAATAATCAGAGCGAGATTCTCTCAGTCCAATGTATTTCTAGTCTAAACATAACATTTTGTTTATTGAGTCTGCTGCTTGGATTATTTTACTTGTCATAATGGAATGGAGCAATCTAGGAGTTTCACAAACTCTCAATTCAGCCTGCCCTTGCTTTTGCAAAGATAGGAATGAAGTCTTTCTTTTGCCCTGCCTATTGAAGCTTTAGGACTAAGGTTGTTTTTAACAGTGAGGAGGAAAAAAACCTTAAGTGGATACTAAGAAAAAGGTTTTGGTCAACACAGTGTACATATTAATGCATGAATTATATAGTTCCACTATAATAAACCATTCTCTTCATGGCAAGTTTTTCTTAGTGATAATTAGTGATGGTAATTTGAAATTATTTCAAATTTGAAATTATTAATTGAAATTATTCAGTTATGATTCCTCACAGGATATCAAATTACTCTTCTGAATAACTGCTGAAATACCACATCTCCTTGCTGGTTAAGTAAAGTATGTTTTTCTTTTATCTGTCTCTCAGCTAAAGAAATAATTCCTTTTTCATTAGAAATAACTGTAATTCCCAAAGAACCAGCATATCTAAACAGTGAAGCTGAAGGACTGAGGACTTTCAGACCCAGGAAAGATTTCTTAGTGCATGGCTCGTGTATTGATAAATGCTACTTAACATTTTTTTCCATTCTGAATAGAGTATTTCTTTGTCAGTTCTCTATTATCATGAAATTTCATGCTTGTTTAACATGTGCTTTATTCCTTTTCTCTGCTAAAAATATTGACCAGTAATACTGATCAAAGAGACACTTTTCATCTGTCCTTAAAGCAGGCTGCACTCCTGATGAAAGAAACCAGCAGTGACCTGTAATTGTACTTGTCACCGACACAGAGTATATAGAACAGAGATTGTTTAGTCTTTTAATGATTTTTGTATTCAGTCAAGGCTCCTGGACTTTATCTTGCAGTGAGGACTTACGATTTTCAAACCTGTTTATTCTCAGCAGACTAAAACATCTTGTGGATAAGCTTGATTGATAATGCTATTGTTTAGATTGTCGAACTGGTTTCATCCTAATTAATTTTAATTATTATGCTGATGGTTTTCTCTCTTCTGGGTGTCATATTAAAGCATGTGATGACTGTACAATCCTTTTTAGTTCTGAGGTACATTCTTGGAAGTCAGCTTTATGAAACCCATTAGGAAATGTCTGTAAATATACAGTAAAGAATGATGGTTTGGATTATAGAAACTGTCTCTCTAAAAGACTGTTGCTTGATTATTCTTACCAATTTTTTTGAAAAATCAATTTACAGTTAAAAGGATACATTACTGATTTACTTGTGTGAAACTGAAATTGAGCTCAATTTAAGTTTAAAATTTCTAGCAGTAAGAAGTCAATAAAAGTAACTGGAAAGACATTCTACAATGTCACTATTTGCATTAGTATAGAAACAATGAGTAAGCTGTCACAAAAAACCCAAACCAAACCGAAACAAACCAACCAAACAAACAAACAAACAAAAAAAAGAAAAAAAAGAAAGAGAGGGAAAAAAAAGGAAAAATTCAAATCTTGAGGGAACTGGAGATTGTTGTATTAAGCTTAGTTTGATAGCCATTGACTGAGTGACTCAACATCTTTTCCACGTAGATGATTAACAGGAAATCCTGTTTTACCCAGCAGTATCAGTAGCAGCACTCTTTTATTTGGCAAATGAGAGGTCAGGTGCATAGATCCTTTTGAAACATTAGAAAGAGTAAAACTGACCTCATAGGCATGTCTGTTTGCAATTTTAATCTTACAGAATATTTATCTCATTTATATTGAAGTTCGTTACTTTTGCTTTCTTCTGAACTTTGACATTGTCATTGTTTCCATGATTGTAAAAATTAGATGTTTGATGCTGCTACAGATGATCTAATACAGTCACTGAATGCCTTGTTATAATTCAAAATGTCTTGGTAAAAGTCAGATATATAAAAGGAAATAAAATAAAAAGTAGAAAACCAAAGGAACAAGTAACAGCTGACCCTTGGTACAAATGTGTTAATGATTTCCTAAAGATTTTGTAAGCAAGCTACTTTTTAAAAAGTATGGAAAGTCAAAAATTTATGCAAATATTTAAACTCTCTGACATAAGCTAATAAACACCCTTCAGTGTTGCGAGAGACTGGAGAAAATGATTACTGGCTCAAAACAACTGAAGCTGGATGGGGCAGGGCATTTTCTGGCAAGGTGGAATGGTGCTCTGCTCCACAGCCCACCCCTGGAGCCTCTAGCCCAGCCCAGGACGGCTGTCAGTCACTGCCACACCTGAAGCAATGCCCCACATGCTGCCCCTGGAGCCCAAACGGAGCACCAGAGTGGCTGGATGACCAGAAGCCCCACCTAGGGGCAGGTGGGGGGTGCAAACAGGAGGCCTCAGGAGCAGATAAACATCATTACCCTGATAAACGTCATTGCCATGACCCCACGTGCTCATGTCCCTATTGTCCTTGGATTTTATGGCAACTGGGTCCACGCTGGATCCAAGGTGATAGCTGTATCTTTATTTTCTCCCTCTTTTTTTCTCTCTTTCTCTCCTTTTCTTCTCTTAATTTGCTCTTCCTGGAATTTGGGTAATTTGAGGTGGATGGAGAGAGTTTGCTAATTCAATGCTTTGTGAAATACTTTATTTTGAATGAAAAGCTGGTGCTGCAACCAGTTGTATTGGATGTCACGCAGTGGGTTAAAGGTCGAAGGACAATTCTCTGACATTCATCTTTTATATTTCAACTCCCTAAGTATCATTTTGACTTTTAGGATAATCTGAAGTTCAGCTGTATTATATGATATGTATGGAGGTGCTACTATGTGTAATGAGAGGTGGGCAAACTTCTAATGAGCTATAATGTGTTGGAGCAAGATTAGTATCACCTTTGGAAGTGGGTACAAAACTTATGAGAACAGGTTATAAATACATGGATTACGATCCTAAATACTCTTTCAATCTTCAGCAATGTGCATCTGAGGGTCTGCCTGAGCTAGAAGAAGCTTTTTGACATCCTCAACAGATTTGTCTTCCACAAGTTTGTCTAGTTTCCAACTGAACCATGTAAAGTTTTAATATTCACCACCTTCTGCAACAAGGAGATCCACAGTTTACTTGCCTTTATAAGAGGAATCTCCTCTTTTCTTTGAACCACATGGATGGTAGCTCCTTTGGATGCCTTCTAACTCATATCTTCAAAGAGCCACTGATCAAATACTCTCTCTTTGCCCTTGCCATGTGACTCATCATTTTGTAGGTGTCGTGTTATGTGTCTCTTGTGGTCTCTCTCCCTACACGTGAAACCTAGTCTGTTTTTTCATTCCTTCCATGGAGATTGACCTATAGCCTTTGCCATTCTTACTGCTCTTCTCCAAAGCTTTCCCAGTTTTCATAAGTACTTTTTTGAGATAGGTTCACCAGGATTCTTTCTACACAATATCCACACTTTGGATCCACATAATAGGAATCAGAAAGGTAAATGTGAGAAAACTCATGGATTGAAATAAAGACAGTTTAAAAATTGAAAGAAAAAACATAGTAATAAATTGTAGTGGAAAGGAAAGAGCGAGAAATCAAACTGGAAGAAAGGCAAATGATGCTTTTAAAAACAATTGCTCACAACTAAACAACCAATGCCCAGCCAGTTGCCCAGCAGCAGGTTCCATGGGCAGAGCCTTCTCCCATCCTTACATGCTGAGCGTGATGCCATATGTTATGGGGTATTCCTTAGGTCAGTTGACATCAGCTATTCTGTATCCTCTCCCGACTCCATGTACACTCCCAGCCTCCTCTCTGCTGGGGTGGGTGAGAAGCAGAACAGACCTTGACTCTGAGTAAACACTGCTGAGCAGCAAGGAAAACATCCCTGTGTTACCAAAACTTCCCAGAACAAATCCAGAGCACAGCCCCATCCCGGCTACTGTGAAGAGGATTAACCCTATTCATATAAAACAAAACCATCACAAAAGGGTTGTGAAGAGTAAGAACCACAATTTCAACTAGCTGGACAGCAATCAGGAAAATATTTTTAAAATCTGGCAATTTTAATCTACGAAGAATCAATGAGCACTAAGATACCTTACAGGAGTAAGTCTGAAGTATCGCTCCAGAGAGCAGAGCAAAATAAACTCATTCCTTCAATGGAGTACTATTATACCTTTTGTATACTGTACTGTACTTTATTATAGGTATTAATACAGCCTATTGATAAATAACTTTGTGGCATCCTTGTATATGACTGTGAAAGTCAATGCCACTGTGTTTGACTGACTCTTGTTTCAAAGCAAGGTTCCTGCCTGGAAATCTGTTCTTGTGTTCTTTGAAATGCAGTTGCATGAGCTCCACAGTGTCTCTTAGGTTACAATTTCATAATGAAACCGTCTTAATGAACATACTAGAAAAGTTGATAGTTACAACATGGCTTAGAGAAAGCATTCATTTTCTTGTCTTCCAAATTATGTACTCTGGTTTCTGTGCTAAAGACAAGCATTTGTAGGTTCCATTCCTGAAATCTAAATGACTGATTACTACAAAAAAACCCCCAATTTTATCTTTTTTAATGGTACCAAACTATTTCTTGCATTTGGAACAGACACATCATGTCTCCTTAAAATCCCCCCATCCTTTACTATATGCCATATTTTTTCGGTTTTGTTTTGTTTTGATTCTATATATTCTGCTTATAATGACCTGTACATTATTATTCTGGAAGGGAACTTCCTTTTTGTACCATCACCCTTTCTGATAGTCATTCACTTTCTCTTAAAGGTCTCATTTCCATCTCCTAGTGCTCTCATCAGTGACAATTGTCTGACTCCTGACTGTCAGACTAAAAAGTAAAACAAAGCACATATTTATAATGATAGCAAAGCAATTAATGACAATTTTCAAATAAAAAGCCTGCAAAGTATGATGAGAAAATGGACACCACATTTTTCGCTAACATTTCTGTCAAAAGAATGATGATCGCAGATGGGTTCCTGGAATAAAATTTAGCAATCTTCTTGACAACAACTGAGGACAGATCAGCTTGTCACATCCAGAAAGAGTCAGAGTCTTTTTTAGATTATTGAGTGATGCCAAATTTAAAACACATTGTATCCGATTTCTTCATGGCTTTGTGAAAAATGGAGAATTCTGACAGAAACAGAAGGACTAGATTACTCTCATAAAGCTGCAAGACTATGTTCAGCAAAACAAGCGCTCTCAAAAGGCTGAAAATTATGTTGAGCTGCCCAAATGGATCATTTAAAGCATTTTTGCATGGATTTAGTGGTATGAAATATGCTTTGTAATCCATCATGCTGGTATGAAAGAATCGTTGTTGAGTTACTGAATCATTAAACTGAAAGCCAATCTGAAGAAATGTGACCCTAGTAGTTGTTAAATAGCATATCCCATAATAGTTTTAATGACCATATTTTTCCTTGGTAAATTAGTATACTTTGTCTTCCTGCTTAGATGCTTTCATCTTTTTTCTGGTGTTCAGTGCCAGTGATTCTCAGGACCAGCTTATAGTGGAAGCACAGTTTACATTCAAATTCAAGAATATGTAATTATTACGTAAGCTCCCAACTCTGCTTGCTATCCTTTCAGTTTTAACAATTTGGCAGTTGGCAAGAGTTTAAAATAAAACTTTGCCTACTTTTAGCATTTTGCACTTGCACATTAAAAGTGTAAATGAGTGTAAAAATGTAATAAGTGTAGATGAAAGGCACGTTATGCTTCACCTTTATGTAAAACAGTATAATTTCACTGAGTTGTAATAATGCCATTTTATTAATAATCTCTTTTTCACAGAAAAAGCACTTTTATTCTAGAAATGTGCCAAGTATCTAGCTAATACAATTTTTGGTGCTTAATTAAATCTGATTGTATCACAGATCAGCAGCCAAGAACTGCAAAACCTATCAGGGTAAACACAGCAGTATAGTACTTAGTATATTCTGAAATCTAGAAATAGAACAGGCTATCTCAAAACATACCTCCACGGTATGTACCACACTTTTTGCGCTTCAAATAAATATTTGCCCAAACTTGTGCTATATTTTGTTTGTATGGTATCTCCTGCAGTTTTTCCAGCAAAGAAATAAGGCTGATTTAATATGTATTGTGTGAAAGAAACCATTTTTGAAGGAAAACAAGTTCATATGTCAGCTATGATAAGCAGTACTGAACAGTCCCTTAGAGACCTGTGTTTCAATTGCTTCTGGAACAATTTTCTGGGCTTATTTTGAACAACAAGTGTTCCTGCGTGTTGAAAATAACACCTTGTCCTGAGCATGAATTCTTAGAATTTTTGTGCATTTGTGGTTTAGGAATTACTTCACAAAATATTGTTCGTGATTTTGGGGGTATAACATGTGCTAACACATGAATTCAGGTATAGGATTTCTAGTGAAAATGGGCAAATATGCAATACAATCATTTAGATTACATTAAATTCTTAGTAATTCTTACTTTTAAATTTTGAAATTCACAGATGACTTCTTATATTTTTCTTTAAATTGCCATTAAACACATAGTAAATAGCCCATGTTAAGATAATATTTGCTTATCACAGCTTTCAAAGTAATTTAATAACCAAAAATTGGCCAAGATACTCTGATGCACTCCAGTACTATTTTTTTTTTAAACAATTTCAACATTCTCTACACTTTCCTAAGCACACCGGAATATCCTAGCTGAACACTAAAAGCTAACAGCATTATAAATAGACTTTGCGTTTCAGAATGCTTATGCATGCTTATCATTACAAAACTATTGAAAACTTTCCTCTTTGTAATGGATAAAGACAAAAATTACAGTCTTTGTGAATTTTTTTAAAAGGTATTTATAAAAAAAACCACAAAAACAAATAAGAAAAAAGGTGGAGCCCAATACCAGAAAATGACTGGCAGCCTGCTGGTGTATAGCTGTGCTTTCTACATCAAAATTATTATTTCTCAGCTTTTCTGGTAGTTCAGTCTTTAGAGGAAGAGCATAAGGCCCATAAAGGCTTTGGAGACTTGCACATAAAGCTAAGGAATCCTAGCTACTCCTTGTGGATAGCTGTGATACACTGCTAACAAGCTTGTGCAACTGAGTTAAGGAAAGCTTTAGGCTTTGCCAATGACAATGGAATATCTGACTCACAGATAACACTCACTCCAAAGGGCACTTCTCCTATGTGACAGTTTTAGCTTATCATGTCCCGGTTACTACATCACAAACATGTAATGTTGACCATTTTCAGTGTTTTCCCTTTTCTCTTCTGGGTTTGTATACTCTTTCCCAAGGACTATATTTGGAGTTGTCAGCCAGGCCTGACAAAAATGACAGGGAAACTATATTAACTTTAAATAAGCTACTGAGCTGTGTATCTCTGCAGCTTCAGTGGTCATGAGTCATCATGCAGTCCCTGGGTGACTGTCACGTTTACGCTCAGAACAGTCCCTTGATTATGCCATGATTTATTTATATCAAATTTTATACAATGGCAAAAATGTTTGTCCAGTTCCTTGTACAATTGCAAAAAGAGTTCAGAAAACAAATTTAAAAATAACATCTGATAATAAAGGAAAGATGTCTAATGTAAAAAAGGTGTTTAATTTTCTTCTGCAGAGGGAAAGATGTGAAAGAAGGAAAGAAATATCTTTAGGCAAATAAGTAAGTTGCCTATGCTTTTACTAGTACTTGTCTTGACATTCCCTGACAATAAACTGTGATGTAATACTACTGGAAACTCACTTTGTTTTTGCATTTAGTAATTTAGATAAATTAGTGTCGAATTTCTGCAGTTGAATTTAATTTTAGAAAACCTGAACTGACTGGAAATTTGAAGTTGCAAGACAAAGTGTGTCGTTCACTTTTTACCCGAGAAGTTAAAATGGGATCCTCCTTTTTTTGAAGCTCTTTTGCTGAGCATGTAGCAACAGCTCATTCCCATGAACAGGAATTATTAATCTTGTCTCCACACCAACACCTTAGCTTTTTGTCTTTACTTTAATTTGCTTTAGATCAAATGACATTCAGTCTCTAGAATCACCTGGCCTATTTTCTCTCTTCTGAGGAAAATTACCGTCGAGCTGATCCTGTTTTGAGCAGAGGGTTCTCTAGTTCTCTCTTCCAGCTTAAATTATTTTCTGACTCTAGACACAAATATTCCTTGCCTATGCTTGAAATATTTTGCCATTGAAAATAGTTGTTTTACCTTTTCTTAACCAGTAAAACTACCTTTACCTTTCTTATAGAGTCATATTTCCCCTTTCTTTCTTTTTTCACCTTTCTTTCCTCCCATTCCACAGAGAAACACTCCTAATGAAAAAAAACTAAATAATTATGCAGATATTTTTACAAAAATAACATTTGTTCATTTAGCAAAATTGATGCGATAGCTAAACTGAATGAGAACCTTGTACTTAGGCATATCCCAGCTACTACATTTTTAATCTATAGTAGCTAGGTTACTGAAGACCCTTATTAAATATGACAATTATTCTACCTACTGTTAGGACTTATTAAAGATTTTCTTTCTTTTTTTTCAGTTGCATATTAATCTGTTGATCTCTGTAGGTTGATCTATTTCTCTACTGTTGTTACTTTTTGGGGTTTCATTTATTTAATATTCTCTATGTCAATTATTCTCTTAGTCTTTCTGCTTCATTTTAAAATTAACATTTTTCATTTTCCTCATCTATGTCTGTCTTACTGAAGTCACAACTGCATGTCAGTTCTCACGAATACATACTGTGGTTCCAGTCAGGTTGGAATATGTCTATGTAGAGATAAAAGTATACCACTGCTCTGGTTTCAGGATATAACTCTGAAAGTACCATCATTTTGAGGTGTCTGATCTACAATGTAAATGTAGACAGAAAGTCACATACAGCAGTTAGAAGTGAACTTTGTTGAAAATGAGGTTATTAAAAGAAAGATCACTGTGAAAAATCTTGATTTTTACTGAACACCATTTCTTTTTGACTCTTTTCTTTCAACTAGCTATCTTTTCTTCCTTTCAACACAAGCTCTTTGATGTATTTTCCACGTAAATTATTGTGCTAGGGGTTGCTTTTTCTTTCCCAGAAACACTGGTGCAACACTTCTAAGTACTTTTCAATTTGTAAGTTTTTTAAACTATTTTTATCTTAAAATTCTTTCTAATTTTTTTTTTTCAAAATTTGATTTTCCCTTATTTATATCTTAGATTTCAATTTTCTTTCTTATTATATTTTCCTCTGGCTGAAAAATACAAAGTTTCTTTTTAATTCAAAGTGGAAAATTATACTTTCACATGATTCTGAAAGCATTAATCGATACTTTCAGATATTCATTATAGATCTGAAAATGAAGAATGTAGTTTAACCATTGTTCCAAGCTCTTACTATTTTAATATACATACATATGTATGGAAAATACACATGAAATACACATGTATACAAAACAAACCTAAAGTGAACATAGAGACTGCCTAGTTTTTCTTCTTAATGTCCCAGAGACTATACACCTTTAGTGTCCCATATAAATCAAGTGGCTGAAAAATAGATCTGATTTAGAAAAAAATGCATACTGGAGTATTTGTATTAGACTTTATACACAGAAGATCATCAAACATTGGGAATCAAGAAGAATTAATTTTGGGTTAAAGACTATATTGTGTGTAGATGTAGGAACAAAACCAATTACTTTCAGAATTGTTTTAAAATATAGAGACTAACTCTTGCATGAATTCCTAGTATCATGTAACTCTTGCTGAAAGAACGGGTACCATTTTTAGGAATAAAAATAATTTTGCCTCATGCTTGTAAGGCATAAGGTAGAGATGATAGCTATTAAGTGATTTAACATTTTCTCCATTGACCTTTCGAAATTGTCTTGCAAGCCAGTAAAAAAGACATTTTTACAAGTTCTGATTATTTTATATCTCTCCTCATTACATCCATTTATAGTCCTTAATCATAGTCCTCACATTACACTATTCTTGTTCCTCTCTATCTATAAATAGTAAACCAAACCAGGGGACTCACGGGTGCTTCTGTTGTCCCAAGTGCAGCTGAGTGTTTTAGCGTCACCCCACTTTATGTCAGAGTGATATCTGGGCACAAATCATCCCTTCTTCACATCTTCTTTTTCATGAGTAAGTGTGTAGACAAGAAGTAAACCATAACCTACTACAGCCATCTGGACATATAATAAAGCCCTGGTTAGCTGTTATATTAATCAGCTGCACATACTTACCTACCCTTCAGAAAAGGAATTTTAGCACTCACAAGATATTTGCAAAGTCTCAAACCACCCTCAGGACAGTCTTTCTTTTTATGTTTCTAGTTACAAACTTGGTATACTGCTCCAGTCACTGTGACACCAGAATTGTATTTACCAGAAATATTTTTATGTCTTCATTTAAGGGATTTGGGTTTTTTTGCAAAAGAATCCTGAAATGCACTGGCTGAGTATCTTTTATTTAGCAAACTAATGACTGATTCTATGTATTGTCCAAGATGGGATCAATGTGAAAATTGATTCCTCTGTAATAAGTTGCTCTAGTTTGTTTTTCACCGAATATGATTCTAATCATTTCCCTGTGTCATTTCTTTGGATGGATTCTTAATTTCCAGTGTTAAGCACACAGAAGTCCTTGTTTCCTTTCTCTAGATATTTCATGTTGTACAGAAATAGTTTCATTTTTATTTCTATGAAATTTCAGTAGTGGTAAAGAAGGTTCTGATTTTTCATATTCATTTAAAAAAAACGCAACAGTACTTTTGTCAGCTGTGTGATATGACCACAGAATTGCTATTTTGTGCAAAGAATAACACTTCAAAACTTCTCCTCTGCTTGAATAAATATGATGTTTTTAAATGGAATTTGACAAATAGAGAAGATACGTGCATATGACTGTAGGCCACGACTGAAACAGAGAAGATATATAGTCTGACTCGTACCCCAGGGAAACTTTTCATTACAAATTAGAATGAATCTTGCTTTCTATTTTCCTCTACTTAAGCCATACACACTTAGTAATTGAAAAAGCAAGTAAATAAACACAGAGTTACAGAATTTTCCATTCTGTTTAACATAGTCTTTTGGATGGTGGTAAATGCAGCTGCTTAAGAGATTATTTCCTGGGAATCAAAGTAATTTCACTATGTCATTCTACTTCTTACCCTGAAAAATATAGAAAGTGCATGCAATAAGGAAAAATGTCTTAATCATACACATAGAATCATGGAATAATTTGGGTTAAGAGGCACTTTTAAAGGGCATATAGTCCAACACCCCTGCAATGATCAGGGACTTTGTCAAGTAGATCAGGTTGCTCAGAGCCTCATCCAGCCTGGCCTTGAATGCTCCCACGAATGGGGCACCCACCACCTATCTGGGCAACCTGTTCCAGTGTTTTACTCCCTCATTGTAAAAAAATTCTTCCTTATATTTAATCTAAACCATCCTTCTTTTAATTTACGATTATTATGCCTTATCTTTTTGCAATAGGCCCTGCAAAAAATTTTGTCCCCATCTTTCTTGTAAGACCCATTTAAGTACTGAAAGGCTGCAACGATCTCTCCTCAGAGCCTTATCTTCTCCAACCTTAACGACTGTGCTGGTTTAATCTGGGGTAGAGTTTACTTTCTTAACAGTGGCTGGAACAGGGCTGTACTTTGGATTTGTGATGAACACAGGGCTGACAACATAGAGATGTTTTTGTTATTGCTGAGCAGGGCTTACACAGAGCCAAGGCCTTTTCTGCTTTTCATACGGCCACACTGGTGACAAAGCTGGGTTGCGTGGGAGACTAGGAGGAGGCACAGCCAGGACAGGTGACCAAAACCGACCAAAGGGATATTCCAGATCATGTGATATCTTCTCAGTATATAAAGTGAGGGTAATAAAGAAGAAAGGGGGTGAGACCTTTTAAGTGATGCTGTTTGTCTTCCCCAGCAGCTGTCATGCGTGATGGGGTCCTGCTCTCCTGGAGATGGCTGGACACCTGCCTGCCCACAGGAAGGGGTGAATTAATTCTTTGCACAGCTTTTACTTTCTCTGTTAAACTGTCTATATCACAACCCACAAGTTCTCTAGTTTTTTACCCTTCTGATTTTCTCGTCAGTCACTCCGGCAGGGGAGAGCAGCTCCATGGGGCTGCTTGGCTGGGGTTAAACCACAACACAACCCCGACTCTTAGCCATTCCTCACAGGAGAGATGCACCAGCCCTCTGATCATCTTTGTGGCTCTCCTCTGAACTCAGTCCAACAGATCCATGTCTTTCCTCCAGTGAGGACCCCAGAGCTGGATGCAGCACTGCA
The DNA here is from genome assembly GCA_013398955.1 of Callaeas wilsoni. Lineage (NCBI taxonomy): Eukaryota > Metazoa > Chordata > Aves > Passeriformes > Callaeidae > Callaeas > Callaeas wilsoni. The sequence goes on along the minus strand of VWPU01011588.1, from coordinate 351,041 downwards.
GGTGGGGTCTCACCAGAGCAGAGCAGGGCAGAGGGGCAGAATCCCCTCCCTCCCCTGCTGCCCACAGTGCTCTGGATGCAGCCCAGGACTCGTTTGGCGTTCTGGGCTGTGAGTGCACATGGCTGGGTCATGTCCAGCCTCTCACTCAACAGTATCCCCAAATCCTTCTCAGCAGGGCTGCTCTTGACCTGTTCATCCCTCAGACTGTGTTGATTCCTGGTGTTTCCCTGATATTTCACTTAGCCTTGTTGAACTTCATGAAGTTCATCCACTGATGTAATCACTCCATCATAGAAGGCCATTAGGTTGGTCAGACAGGACCTTCCCTGTGTGGCAAAACAGCATGATTTAAAGTATATCAAATGCTTTATGACTTCTTTCAGTAAAGTAATAGCTACAAATTTAAGTGTGCTCTGGGTTTTATGGAATACTAGCAAAATAAGGAACGAATTTTACAATTATTGAGCTTACATCTTTTAAGAAAGTAAAAGCATACTGAATGTCAGAAGCTGATGCATGAAATGAGGCAATTACTTAAATATTTCTTTACTTCTCTTTTGTGCTATATAATCTACATCTCTGGCCATCCAGCAAGAAATCAGTGATGGTTTTAGAAGTCACAAACAGAATTTCACTCATTAGATATGAAATAAAGACTTTGCTGAGTTTACATAATATTTTCTTCCACCGGAGTCCCAGGGAGTAATATTTTCATGTATCTTCTATCATAGCTACCTGTTAAATTATCTCATTATTTTCCCTTTCTTCTTTTGGAATAAGCAGTGAAGTAGGGGAATCTATCACACTACCTACCATTTGCAATAAGCAGTAGTTCCAAACCTTATCAAATTAAAGTTGGATTTGCATATCAAAGTTGATTGTCCTAAGGGCAAAAAGTCATGATAAAGTTATTCCTTAATCTCTAGACCATGCCGCAGTACAGTTTTGTTTCCTGTCAGCCTGGGAGGCTCAGAGCTCCTGCCTGCCTCAAACCTACAGAGAGTTCTCACTGGGAAGCTGGAGGCTGATCCTGTAGCTGGATTCCAAATGATGCTATGAGCTCAGTACAGGGGAAAAGAAAAACAAACCAAAAAACCACTTTTATCATGAATCCGAAGCTGTCAAGGATGTTTCGAAAAATTTGGACCACATTTCTGATATCTGAGTTTTATACAAAATTTGTTGTGGTTCTTTATAAAGAACGGAGAATTGGCAACACAAGCACCCTAGTGGGGAAAGGATATTCACTTGGGATGTCTGAAATATGGAATTTGTTTATGCTTTCTTGGGTTCTTATGTCACTGATACTGTTAAAATGCAACATGCTAACACAGCAATGAAACTTAATTTTAATTTAGTGAACATAAAATATTCAGATGAACCAAAAGATAAGCATTACTGTGACCTTAGATCAAGGTCAATGAACCATAGGTTGTACTGAATCATGCAGTCCGTTAAATAATGGCTGTACTTACCATCACAAGTCAAAGTCTGCCTTTGCCCAACAGTGACATGTAATTAATATTACCCTGTTACATCAGTGAGCTATATATTTCCCTCATCTATGTAACACCTCCATGTGTACCCTGGCACATCTGCTCCACGATGCACATACCTGATTCATGATGCTTATGGTTTCAGCATTTCAGTATGAAATGCTCTTAAATCTCAAAAATGTTTCATGTATTTCACTTGAAATGGTATTTATTCTGTATCTTGCCACATGTTATGAGTTGGAGTGCAAAAGACAATGAAGAGGAAGGAGAAGAGCAAACGTGTGAAGAAGCAAATAAATAACCTGTTGAATTTTTCAGGGCACAAATTTGTGTGAGATCAGCTGTGAGGGTTAGTCACTTGTACCTGAATCATAGGAGATCCAGAAAAGAGGACTCTAAGTGCCTTCTTCAGTTATAATTTACATACATTTACCTTCTTTTAGCACAATTATTTCTTACATTTGGCCTGTGAGTTAGACCTTCTGAAACAGCTGGATTCTAGGAGTCATATCAGAGGTATTGTGAAATGAAATATAACTATGTATCAGTAAGTGGGTGCGATCCTAAGGGAGACTCACTGAAGCTAAATGAGTAATTGAGGCTGAGAAAGTTGGAGCAAGGGTGATGTCCATCCGAAATGCTCCAAAAAGAGATTTTTGCAATTTCCAGTCACTTCTGCCCTTAGCAGACCATGGTATGCACAGGATATTTTTGTCTGTATGTTAGGTGAAATATTTTTTTGCTTCTAAAACCTAAACTTCAAACTGTGTTTGATTACCAAATGCAAAACCATCCATTTGATGAAGTTCTACAGAAGAGACGAACGCAAATTGAAACCCAAGAGTTGAAGAGTTTAGGTTTAAAAAAAATATTATTTCTTTTTCTACAGAGTACATGGAACTGACTGGAAAGAATGGAAAAAAAATGTTTGAAAAATACGAAGTAGTTAGGGAAGCTGGTATTCAGATTCTGAAAATTCTCAGGACCTGTGCTAAACTGGATTGGTGTATTATAAATAAAACTATGAGAATTATTATATTTGAGAAAAAGAGCTTTCTGGATGAAAAGAATTCTATACTTTCCTCATTTTGGAATCCCTCCACAATACAGTATAATCCTGTAAAAGGATCATGTTACAGTACAAGATGCATAATTTCCTCATTGTATTTGGTCATAGAACAGATCCTTCATTAGGTCTAGTTACAACATTACTTTAAGCATGTACATATACATATGTTGAGAATCTAAATGGTGTTGATTTCGATGATAAATTAATCAAGCAGTGATTAGGGTATCAGTAACAAACAAATGAAGACAGATCAGAAGACAAATAAGGAGTTTTAGATGGTTTGGAATTTATGATGTATCCCAAAAAGCATGAAAATAGTCTTTTCCATCAGATACTGTTTTAATCTAGATGAGGAACCATTACATCCAAGAGACCTCACTTCAGAGTCTATTTTCAGAAAAAAAATATTAATGAGTTGAAAATTTTTTAATGAGAAAAGCCTCAGAAAATTTCAAAGCCTCAGAAACTTTGGGAGTAAAATTAACTGTGATTTTCATGGCTTATGCAAACAGAATTAACACTTATTTAGCTCTTTGGTATTAACAGCACCTAGATAATCAAGCAAAAAGATAACTATGCAGCATTTACACTTATTGATTATTTTTGTATCAGGTTTGCTGATTGCGTTCCCAATAATTAGGGCACAACACCACTTTACTCCAGGGTACTTAGAATAGAATATGGCAGAATATGGTGCATGTTGGACAAGCAATTTGCCTCCACAAAATGCTGGAAATGTTAAACTTGTGATCCATATATATTTGGTACATTATTTGCAGAGCAAAAATTGAAATTCATATCCACATTTGAAAGTAGAATGTATTCACAAACTCAACTAGCCGCTTTCAGGTGTAGACAGATATTTGTGTGCATCATTAACTGACTGGTGTAAACATGCATAACTGATCATGAGAAGCGTACGTGATAATTTACAGGGAAGTTCTCAGCTACTTCACTGTTCTTATTCTAGGAAATATTAATGTTGACTACATTAAATGATAATGATGACTACAACCCAACATTCAATTGAACTATGCTGGAACTTAGAGTGTCACAGACCAAGAACAAATGGTCAGTCCTCCCCCATGGCAGTTGTAAACAAGCCAAGAATCCACAAAGCAAAATATATGATTTTGATAGTTGAAAAATAATTTACATTTGTTCTGTAGACAATTAGCAGCCATGTAGAGTTGTTTATCAGAAAGCAATATTCTGTGTCCAGGAAGATGTAGCTAGGATCTTTGGATCCCAGAAATTGGACAGGCAGTGTTTACTCTTTGTTGAGCAATGTCTCTTTACTCTGCCTTGCTGCTTGCTAAACTGCCTCAGGACAGGTAGGAAAGTTAATTGATGAATTTGGTATTAATCTGAGTTTGTTTAGGGAGATCAGGAATCACCAGCTAACAGGAATGCCAAGCCTTCAAGGAAGGGTGAGTGACTGACTAACCATAGTTTGAGTCATGGTGTCAAAGCAGCCATAAGGATTTTGAATAAATACTAAGAGTACAAGTTATTCCTCTGACTTCAGTGAGGCCAAACTTATACACCATGGTGCTACTGAAACAGAGACAGTCATATTCATTCTGAGTGGTATTTGGCTATTTCTGCATTCCTGTGTATAATGTTCCGTAATATTTCTTTCAACCATATATAATGCTTGTCTGCAGAAACTAAAATTTCTGTATGGAACGGTAGCTATAATTCTAATCATAGATCTATCTTTTGGGTATAGTTTAGTTTTTACCAGTTAATTTCAGGTTCTTTTAAGAAGACAGTGAAATGTTATTACCTTTGTCAGTCTCTGTTCTTCCATCAGTGATTATGCCGTAACTCATTTGATGATTCATTCTCACTGTTATTTTTCTTTGCCTCTTTCTGAATTTTATTTTTTTCTTTAGGGCAGAGAGTTAAGGCAAAGTAATCATAAGATAAAATAAAGACTATTCTCTCCCATCTTCTTTCAATAGAGATTAAGCAATCTGTGTTGATTGACAGAATGGATTTTTCATTGAGTACAATGTGCTGTTTCTTGAGACTACATTTATACATAGAATATTTTTATGTTATCAGAATAATGATGACAACTGCAAGCAAGCCTCAGAACTCTGCAACAAAAAGAATACATTTAATGAGTTTACTCTCATAGAAATATAAAAAATAGTGCAATAGATTTCTTAATATGCACATTTTGAGCCAATATACTATTCCTCTAAATGTTCCCCAGATTTTAAATGTATAGTTTTCCATATTTAAATGAAGAAATGAGAAATACTTTGCCTAGATATATAATCTATTATAATCATAACAATTTTCTATTGTAAATGCACATGAAAGATGTTAGCCCATATTCCAGTCTTTTCTGAAAGTAAGAAACAGTTTTAGCTTCTGCAATATATCAGCAAAAAGGCTTCCTGGAAATCTAACACACTCAAGGTATAAATTAGAAAATTTTAAAAAATCACATTAATTTATTATGGATTCACTTTTGGATCCAGATCCTCAAACAAACTGGAAGTCTCAATAGAGTTTCATCAGTTTACAATAGCCATGGATTGAGTCTACAACAGGACAAGTGGAAAATTGTACATTTAAACTGGAGTGATCAACTATGTAAACAGAGACTACAGAAGTAGATAAATAATTATTCCTAAGAAGAAAACCTGAGTGTCACTGATTCCAGTCCCATCATAAATGCAAAATGGAATCCTGTTTCTGATAAAGGTGTTACATTTATTTCCCTCTGATTAGTACAACATATGCTGGAAATATATTCCACTTAGCTTTGATAAAACTTCAGCGGAGATTTTGTCCAGGTTCTGATACTGCACAGTAGAAAAGGTATGGACTAATGATAAAACCATGGGAGAGACCATAAGACTGTTTTGAAAGAGATGATTTATGAGGAGAGAGTATGGGCATTGTTTAGCTGTAGAATAGAAGCTCCAAAGGTGATGCAGAAACCTTGTTTAAATATGCAAAAATTAACTGTGAAGAGACAGAAAATAAATTCTTGACCACATGAAAGATGATGGAATGGGCAGAAGATTCAAACTAAGCAAGTAATAATCAGACAAGATACTAAGAAAAATGTCCAATATCGTAGATGGTGACACATCCAAATAGATTGCTGGACAGGGCCGTGGAGTCTGCATTGCCGGAAGTCTTAGGAATGACACTTATATCGTAAACTGAATATAAATAAATAATAGTATTCTATTTTCCATCGTATACATGCACTGATGCCATATTGGGGAAAGAATATTGGCTAAATCAACTTTGCAAGGTCCTTCCAATCAACATTTTTTGGTTATACTGAAATATAGTGTTCAAAGGACAAGAAATAAGAATCAAAGGAAGTTTTTATTGCCATTTGTCCACAAGTACTTGCAAATTTTTAAGGAAACATAATCCTGTGAAGTATTAGGTTATAATAGTAATGGCATACGATGCAGAATGTTTAATAGCAAGGATTTTTCAAAGAACCTGTCAAAATTTTTCTACCTGTAGAACAGATGGAAGAAAAAAGGTGAAAGTCCTGATTAGTTGACCTTACTATTACTCAAGATTTTAGAAAAGAGTCTGAAGGGAAGCTCAGTGAAGAATGTGATTATAAGAGGAGAATGGGATAAAATGCAACAAAGTTCTATTTGCAGGTAGATTTTGTCAGAACAAGTTTAATGACTACAAATTTACTGAACATAATATATTTGTAGAATACCTGTGAAAGTATCTGATATGATGATCTTGGACAAAATATTTCAGGTGAATTAGGTATAGAAGAAATGAAAAATGAATTTAGTTTGTCCACCATTTTGTTGATTATATTTGCATAGGAATTATCAGTCATTTAATTCTCTTCTGACAAAAAAAAACCAAGGATAAATTTTGAGTCTAGGTGGGCTACATTGGGTAAGAATGGAAATTTTTCTTATGTCCTGTTCATTAAAAAAAAAAGAAAATTAAGTTTGAAACCAGTTTATAAGAGTTTTATAACAAGACCCTGTTGAAGATCACACCAACTTATTCAAGAGTTGCATTTTCAAAACCAGATAAATAGAATAAAATTCCATCTGGTCCAGTTCCCAATAGTTTAAAGTTAGAGGGGTTCTGTATTCAATAAATTGTCTGTGTGGGACAAGATTCTTCAGAGTACTTGAAACGGCAAAAGAGATCAAGTAGTATTTAGGCATTAGAGACATATGGCATAAGGAAATACCAGTAGAACTAAAATGTTAAGCTTCTAGTCTGAAGATATCATGTGGAAGTGCTTATTTTTCTTGTATTTAGGGAAGCTAACCAACTGAGTTGACTGATATGAGTTTCCTACTGCCTTTTACATCCTTAGAAACTTCCAAAAGTGTTCTGGAGAGATGATAGAGATACTCTTAACACAGAAATAAACCTGTCTTTCTAAATACCAGACTTATCCATGGGGGAAATTATACGTACTTCTCTGATTGGCTTTCTAACCCTAAAGAAATATTTGAGGATGAGGGCAGGGATAGGATGTGTGGACTGTTGAATAGAAAAAGAAATTGATTGCTTTAGTGCTTCTGATTCCCATATGCATAGCATACAATATAGAGCAAGCTTGGTTTGGGACATGTTCTCTAAGAAAATTTTTGTTCTAAATGAAAAATTTTGTTTTGTGAAGAGTTGCTGGCCATGATTCACTATATTGCATCTATGAGATAAAAAAAAAAAAAGGCCCATGAGCTGAACTGAGTTCAGACTTCCTGAGGTTCATTATAATGAAAAACCAGCACAGGAAAACCTTAGAATGCAATAAAACCATACCAAGTTACAGAAAATGATAAAACAGGCAAGTAAAGTAAATGCTTTTCTGTGTTGTAGTAACTTCATAGTCTATAAAGCTTTAGTTTTCAGGATGTTAGGCTCCATGTGGTCTTCCCAGCAGCCTAATCAAGGTTAGATCAGGTTAAAGTGGGTTCTGGAGTTTCACTTACTGTAAGCTGAAGAGGTATCCTGCATAGGAGCAGCTTTTGATCTCTGCTCCCTTCACCCAGCAGGTGGCTGCTGCCAGAAGATCACAATTTATTTCTCTTTCAGAAACATTTTCCACAGGCTTATGTGTGTCTTCATGGAGAAGGTACTAGAGAAGCACCTCAGACTTCCTGGTTTCTCAGACATAGGTCCTGAAGTTCCCAGAAGTTTATCTTTCAGGTGCCAAACTGCCACCAAGCTAGAAAGCATACCAAGGGAGTAGGGAACTACGACTCTCAGCTCCACAGTTTTTCAGCATATCTTCTGGGAACTGCTGAGTTGACTATACCAGTTCTGTTGAGATGATCTTGTCATCCCCATGTGACTTTCATAGCAAACTATTAAATGCTTGTGAAGTAAAATATTCTGATATTTGCTCTTTCTGTAAGCAAAACCCAATTACAACAAAAAGTTCCACCTAGGTTTTTTTTAATAATTGAGAAATCCATTTATCTGGGGAAGGGACACCTTGCTCTACGCAGAACTTAGATTTAGTTTCTGGGACAGAGTAAAGCCATTCCACCTCTCCCAAACATTCAGTATTGCCAGGTGGGAGAGGCTCAGAAAGAGATGTAAATGTATCCATCTTCCACTCTGGGGATCAAGAACAGGCACAGAGATGGATCTTTGAGACTCCAGGGCCACTAATAGTTTCTTGGTCTGAGCCAAAGTGGACATATCATAACTGGGATACAGACAAATGAGAAAACTTTCAGAAGCTGTAGCATTGGGATGGGAAAAAGAAACAAACCTATTGCTTTAAATTCACACCCCTCAAGGAAAAAAGAGTGGGGGGAAGATAGATATACGAGAATAGGGACAAGCCATTTTTAGAAATACACTACATAATAATGCATTTTGTTTCCAAAGGCTCTAGATAGAATGGAATAAATATCGTACCTGTTAATGAGCACATCCAAGGGTCACAGTTCTGAAGAGTTTGTTTTGGCTGGTTTGGTATATGATTGAATATAATTTCTAGTTCAGTTTTATTTTTGGTCAGAAAAGGATCTTATAAAAGCCAATCAAATGTTTAGCTCTAATGTTCTGTCAAGTGGAATATAAATTCCTCAGTTAGCACTTCATACAGCGTACACAAACTTTACCACATTTCACAGACTAAAGCAAATAAAAATTGCTTGATTTACAAATTTGCACTCAGGCTCAAATACAGTGTATATTAAATCATATGTATCCTGTACAGGTTGCTAGTAAGCAGGTAAGAGAAAAGAAAAGCTTAAGAGAAAATGAAGACTGGAATTTAATTGCACTCCACTATTCATCTCATTTCCACTTTTTTATATTAGAATGCTAGAAGCAAGCCTTGACAAGCTACTCAAACGCTGTTGCTGATCCTATTTTATACCTTTGCTTTTATTAATCTTCCTCTTTGCAGTGGTAACTGAATTTGTCACAGTTCAATTCTGAAAAATATTGCAATATTTGAACAATATTACTGGTTTCTGTTGCCATATTACTAGGAATTTTCATGAATCACATAAAATTTCAGTTTTGTTAAGTGTAACATAAATGAAGAGTTTATCAAAGAGAGAATTAATTCATCATCCTTTTCTTCTCTTTATTTTCCATGTTGAGATTGTGACCAAATCACCAAAGATAATTTAGAGTCCCTGTTTGCCTCTGGAAAACAGAACCAATTGTTCTTCCTGAAGACTGTGAGCCTATATGTCCTCTGGAGGATGTTGGGCTCCTCAGACTGAGCTCCCATGAATACAGGCCCTGCCATGGCTCTCTTTTCACCCCTGCACTGCCTGGGCACGATGCTGAGCAGCAGCTTCAAAACATCCTTTCATTTCTAGGCTCTGCATACACCATTCCTGTCTGTAACCCTTAGCTGCCTCCCATTTCCTTTTCCACAGTCTTCTCCATCAGCTTCAACTCAGTCTATTTCACACGTATCTCTATACTTTCATCCAGGATGCCTCTTCCACTCTGACCACCTCATTTCCCAGTTAGATTTTGATTTCACTCACTACTCATTTATGCTTTAAGATCCAGCTAATCCAGTTAATCTCAGCATTTTCCGACAAAATAGGAAAGAGGTAAATTGAAGCCATCATCTCCTGTTTTCTCCCTTGTTCTGTTTCTACTTTCATTTGTTTATGCAGTATTAGATCACTTTTGATTTGTGTGCTATTTTGTGCAGCCAATATCTTTTCCAAACAAGCCAGACTTACTATAGGTCAATTGACAAAGAGCATCTATAGGAAGAATATTCCAGAGAACCAAGCTGTGCTAAAATAGAGGTATTTTTGGGCACAATTCCTGGGTCATTCTTGTTGAAATCCAGGATGTGACTCACAGCTGGCAGAACACTTTAAGGCTCCTATGTTCCTGAAAGCAATCTGAGTATCAAGCCAGACAAAGATACCCTGCATTTTCTTTCACATTTAAGAAGAAAAAATTAAAATTAGATTTGGACTGTGCAGATGTCTCAAAGAGCTGACACTGTTTAAAGACATTGTTCGTCTTACTATTTGCCAAAATGGTCATTAAAACCATCTGATTCACTTTCAGAATCCATATTCTGAAAATCTGTTATCTATGACTGTGTTTTATTTGTCACAAAGTCTGAATGACATAATTTTAAAAAAAAAAGTAGAATTCAACAGGCATTTATTTCAGTAATGCTTGTATTAGAATGTCTTTGTGCTATGACATTAGCTTTGGAAAAAAAGACACAATAATTTAATTTTAAAATTGAAATGCTCAGGGACTGAGGTTAGTAAAGAGCAAGTATTATGCATTTTTCTATTCATACTTAATATTCATTATCATTATGGGTAGAAAGCATTTTAAAACATTCTAATTTTTTAAATATTCAAATTCATAATGAGCTGTATAAAATGCATCCCTTATACCATTAATAGCCTAATTCCCATTGATGCAGTAGACCTTTCCAATCATATCCATTTTTAAATACTCAGACTAAGATGAGAGATTTATGCAGGTCAATCTGTCATATGTGTCTGGAATAAAAATCTGTAATCATGTACTTTTGTAGATTAAGATGGAAACACTGTATGCCAAAAACTAGGCAAGAATCTTTGGTACACCTCTGTTAACCTCTCAGATTCCTTCTGCCTCTTAAAGTAATATAAGAAAGTATGTAGTTTTTAAGAAAACACCTGAATTTCCACCTCTTTTACCTCTCTCCATCTTTCTATAGATTTAAAAGCTAATAGTTTGCAATACGCCACTTCCATATCATCACACAAAACCATATAGGATCCTTTGCAATTCCTTAATGGAAATTTTCCTTTTTAAACTGCTGGTCTAGCCAGAGACTTTTCATCCTACCATTCAAATATGACAGATCTGAAAAAAAGAATTTCTAGTTTCTTAATCTCTATCTGTATAACTGTGCAGTTATCACAAGTATACTGTTACTGACTTTATATCTAGAGAAGCTATATTAAGGTCTCTATGCTTTCTCTTTTCTATTGAGTCAAATTTGACCTTCTGAGAGAAAAAGTACAATTACTCTTTAAGACTCTTCTTCAGAATTCCATTTGTCAGAGGAGCTGATAGTTTCAAAGAAGATTTGATACAGTTCTTCTGTCTCCTACAGGCTAGCATTTAGGAAACAACAATGTACTGCATAGTTTGCCTTGGATTGTTTGACAGCACAGTAGGCTCTAAGTGTTCAGTGTTCATACTTTTATGCAGGAACAGAAAATATTAAGGGTTGGCTCTAAATTTATCTTGGCAGTGAGGTTTTCCCTAGCAGTGATGACTTCTTAAGTAAAATTCAAAGGGTATTTTTGTTTTTCAAATGTCATTGTTTCTTTAGCACCAGCTTGCCAGTGATTTTTTTAATTTTCATTTAGTGTTCTGTGTGTTGGAAACAAGGTAAGTGCAAACTGAATATTCTCAAGGAGATAAATTCCAGTTTGCTATATGAAGGTCTCTTTCCAGACTTAGCCAGTGCTAACTGTAGTTGTTTGCAATGTTCTTTGAAAAAAGCACTCATGTAGAACTCCAATATTGATTTTATGCTACCCACAGCATTAGTCAAATATTTTTAAAATAAAATAGAAACAAATTAATTGCAAAATAGAGAAGTTATTGAAGGTTTAAAATGTTTAGAGAAAACTTTCTGTCCCCTGAATGATCTTGAAACAACTTTATTTTTACGCATAGGATCAGTTCAATGTAGAGCAAGAGGAATACCTACATGATTAGGAAGATCAGGATTTGGCCCCATATGAAAGTTCTTTGATGAAAAAGCTAAAGGCTTTTTTGCAACATTAATAGCAAACATTCTAAATTTGCAACTGTACCTGCACATTTTTAACAAGAAGCTTACCTTGATTGGGTCAAGATGTTAAAATACATGAAAGGATTGGCATGGTAGGAGAAAAGAGTTTGCAAGTATAAACAGAGAACTATAGTGATGTTAAAACTTAATGATGCAACATCTGATCCTTTTAATGAATGACCTATGAAAATCCTTCCACCTGCAGTGACCTGTGGAACCCTTTGTGCTATGTAGTAATAATGAATACATGCAAGCTACATATCAGAGGAAGGATACAAAATTCACAAAAAATGCTGAATATTAAAGTACATAATATTTTCAGGTCTCAGAACAGCTTCTCTAGAGATTATCACTTTTTTCTGTACAGTACTGCACTGTAAGCATAACTTAAATGCCTGGCAACAGGAGGACAAATTGCTTGACTGAATCTTAATGGTGTGTTGCTAAAATCATTATTTTAATGAGAAAAATTTACTTTCCTTAATATTAGGGAGAATGAAAGAAGAAACAGTCAAACATTTTCTGTCTGTAGTTAAACTATTAAATTCATATTTAGCCACTTGAATTCTAATGCCTTTATTTTTAAAAATTCTGAGTACCAGCTTCTCAGTAGGCATGACTGAAATCACTAAATGATTGACATCTCTGGAAATCAAGCCCTCTATTTAAATGCCAGGAGCGCACAAGTTTCCCAAGAGTACATACAAGATATGAGGGTAGTTATGTGATATCTGAAGCTTGTGACTAAGCTTGAGCTCAGAGACTCATGATCAGAATACTCAGTGCCAGGCTGTAAATATGTTCAGGTTTGGATCATGCTGTAGAACACCTGAGCTGATAGCACCATCAGGTCGTGTTGTGGATGGGAACAATAACTGTCCTGTCCTAGACACATCTCCCTCTCAGCAAAAAAAAATTGTTTTTCTTGTGGTAATATCATCTGGTCCAGATGAGTCACCAAGCAGGGTCTTTCCTAAAGCATCTTAGGTCATATAAAGCAAGAGAGAGTCATGTAAAACAACAGCCTGTCCAGGCTGACATATTTCTGTCAGTGCAGATGAATGGAGAGGCGATAGAGATCATAGCTTCAGACTTCAGTCCACTCCTTGACTCAGGCAATTTATGACTGTATTGACATAACCTGGCAGTTAATTTAAGGTCCTGCATGTGGAATGTCACTTCTTAGTTTAACTCCTGATTTTAATTGTGGTTTCATAGCTCAGACTAGCCGGGGTAAGAAATATATGTCAGATTCTTAGAAGTAAACCTGATTTTAGAAATCGCCTTTAATGGTCATTGCCTTATGTTACTACAGGAGGCAAAACAAAAGTCTAGACTTTGAAGTAGACAAGCTGAATAACGTTTTCCACTTTTTGTGCTTACCAATCATGAATGCAACCTGAGGAACAGTAAATAAGATTTAATAACAGCATCTGGTTTAAGTGGGGGAAGTTATTCCTATGTTGGTATTCTTGAAACATCCAGCTACAGGATTGATTTTAAGCCCTTTAAATATACTAGCATAAAGTACTTATGTAATCCTTCAAGCAGAAGGAAAAAGGATATATTCTGTTTATAACACACTAAGTAGGCAGATGTCTCTAAAGTAGATTCCACTTCAATGCAAGACTTTGTGATACCAATTAGAAAGCATATGCCATATTGCCTTGACATCCTGTTACTAAATGCTGATGAAAGTTTATGATCATAAGTGAAATATGTAAAGTAGGACTGAAAATAATCTTTCAAATTAAAACTGTTAAAATATATACTGTGCAGAATGTGTACCAGGTGTTCTGCAATGCAGGCTCCAGGGATGTATTTCTGTGGGGGTTTGTGGAGTACAGCAACAGATTTCACTGCTGCCTCAAGTACTGAGATACCTCAGCTTCCATATTTTTCCTGTGAAGACTAACACCAATAGCAGGTGACCAATCAAGTTACAGCAAAAGATGCTGACAGGTGTAGTGGAGTTTGATAGCAAAGCTATGGTTGCACCGTGGTAAGGAAATTGATTTGGAACCAGAACCTCCCAACCAGCTTTGAGTTCAGGCATGCTTCGTAGCACCCACGGCTACCTTGATCCATGATTATCCAAATTGCTGCTGATGCTACAGCTTTCTTCCTGCTTCTGTTGAAGGTGGGAGTCATGAGGACCTGAGGCTACTCAGGGCATATGATCACCCTGTTTCTGATATTGGCATGGATAGCAATTTGGCATGTGCTGAAACCTTGAAGCTGGGGCTCTGCTTCCGTTCCACAATTTGATGTATTCAAAAAGGCTGACATTAAACTTCTGACTTTCCCAGGAATGGGACAACTACATTGCATGCTGTATTTTAACTGTAAGTCTTTGGACTTGATGCAGGGCTAATTGGGCCAGGACTGCAGTCTCATGTTCTCTGTTATGCTGCTTTGATTAACAACAGTGATATTATTTCTGTATTTTCCTTTGTTTACTAAGCTCTCAAATTCATATTCTATGACCAAAACCGTTTATCAGAACTAGTCTAATGCATTTCATAACACAGACCATCAAATTTCAGTTTTTCATTCACTGAGACCAAAAACTGATGTGTTTAGAATGGCTAAGAATCTGAGCTGAAGACAGCCAAAGACAGAAAATCCATCTCACATATTCTGATGTTTATTCATATTCAGTCTTAAGGAAAATAATGTTATTCCATTTTCAGCATGTTTCATTAAATCCCAACCATCTTTGTCGTTGTCTTTAAACACTGAAGGATTAATGACTTATCCAGCAAAGCTAAGTATATGGTATGATCAAATCAACTCATCGTCTTAATTTTAGTATTCTAATTAGGCAGAACTCATAAACTTATATTTCTTTAGCCCTTAAAGTGTTCTTATGGCTTTTCATGCACCATTTCCTTTTTTCATTTCATTATTTTCAATTCCAGCTTTTCGAAGTACATATATACGAGTGGTCTTAGTATTTTGGTATCTCTTTGAACAATGCTGAATTCAAAGACGTATCTTTTATCACATTCATTTAAAATCAGCATTGCTCAATTTATGTTCTTTTGTCACTGCTAGCCTCTCCTAGTTCAGTTTAGTGTGTTTCCCCACTTAGCGAAATCAGTTGACTAATTATTAATCCATTTACCTGAATTTTGCTGGTCTTGTATGTGTTTTTTTTAAAATTAAGATATCATGGAGCAGTAACCTAAATGCACTAAGCAGAATAGTGTTGATATAATAAATGTTTCTGCCCTTTAATGTTCTTTATTAATATTATTCTTTATCAACTTCTCAGTTTATCCACCTGGTATTGCTACTATAATAACCAATTTATAACCAACACTGTGAGCCCACTTTAAGTGTTGGCAAGAGGAAGAAAATTTTAAGTCTACTAGGAATTGTGGTGAGCGCTTCTTTCCCTTCCTCTCTTCTTCCCCTCTTTCTGCTCTCTGCAATTCCAAACAAAATTTTAAGAGTTACTGAGATTAAATATTTCATAATTGTCCTGATTTTAGCCAAGGACAGGGTTAAATTTTCATAGTAGGCATGAGGGGGCAGAGGCTGGGGCTGTGTGGGCACGGCCAAAACGTGGTTTTATTCCATGCTCTCTTCCATCATGGCCAGGGGTGGGGAAAAGGGACTCTCTCTCACTTCCTAGGATGGAGGTGTTCCTTTTCAGTGGAGCAAGTGTGGTGAGCAGCTGGGGAAAAAGCGTGGGCGTGGATGGTCCAGGCACCATTGTTCACTGTCGTGGGGCCACACCAGGTTGGGTCAAGCGGTGAGCAATTTTTGCATGTAAATCACCCTCTTTTTGTATACTTTTGTTATTAATATTGTTGCTGTACGTTTTCAGATCTCATGGCTGTTTCCAGTAAATTTTTCACATCTCAGTTCTTAAGGTCTGCCTTTTGTCTCTCTCAGCAGAGGGGAGCAGGAGTGCTGCTCCTAAACCACAATAATTAGTTTTCAAAAATCTCAATTTACCACATAAAACAAAGATAGCATGTAAGAACTTCAAATATATTCCTGCATCCCAGAAAACATCTTGATTTTGATGAATCACACCAAGTGATTGAATTCCTCATTTTTAGCAGATAAAAATGTAAATTCTCACTCTTTCAACATAGAAAAATATTCATTGAATTAATTGTCCTTTTCATCATTATTACATATTTTATCACATCTGTCTTACAATTAAGGTATGATAATTTTAGGTTTTATTACATCTATAATATGTTTGACCTTATGGATCGTGCCAGAAAACATACTCCTGATGCCTTTGGTTTCTTTTCAATTTCCCCAAACCATTTTGTTCTCATTTATACTGTCTCTTTCTTTTGCTTTCTCCCAACACTTCACATTCTCTGTACTTATTTTGCTGTTACTGCTTTTTGCTTTCTTTCACCAAGTTCCTGTTAAATACAATTATTCCAAACTATTTTCTGCAATTTTTTCATATGTTTTTCCTTAATTATAGAAGAATTTATTGATATTCATGAAAAGACCTAACAAAACAAGTTTTTTCTATACAAATTATTTCCTTTACTGTTGACTTGAACGAGAAATGTATGTAGAAATTTTTGTCTACTTTTAAAGAATTGTGGGTTGAGAAAGACTTAAAGAGAAAGAACAGGAAAAAACCAAAATACAGAAACGTCTGTATAAATAAATGCTGAAGCATCTTATCTCATGACAATTGCAATACAATCTAATCTTAGCCTGTATGTATGGTCACTGCCCTCCATAATTCTGTGCTGACTTTCCCAAACCTCTGTAAGCCTCTTGATTTGGATATTAAAATCTAAAGAGAAAAAGTGTTATTTTTCCTACAAATTTCATCAATCAATCAGGAACGGCACTGTTTTGATAGATCCTGGCCTTGAAATAGACATAAAAAGAAATATGTTGTTTATAGCCAAGCATTAAGATGCATTCTAAAAACATTTTACTGATTCTATCCATTAATGAGAATAGTGAGTTAATCAAAAGCTGTGCTGTATATATTCTGTATATTTAAATTTGCAGCAGTCTTTGAAGGATTCTTGTACCCTCTGTAATCCAATTTGTAACATATAACTGCATATGATTTTAATGAATATTTCTAAAGCATTATACATACTTTTTTGCTATCAAATTGATGTGTGTTAGGTTTTCCTCTGATTACCTATAAACAACTAGAATTATTATTATCGTTTAAGTGCTCTGTACATGATTAAGTAAACATTGATATTGCCTAATGCATGTACTCATTTACATATTCCTGTAATCTGTTTTAAAGTCAGTTGCTCTGAATCACTGCTAACATTTTTCTACATTTCTGTTTGTTCTTGTCATTATGAAAGTATTCATTTGATTTCTGATATCATTTTCAGAAAAAAAAGATTTATTCATATTCAGAAACACTGTTGTCTCAGGTTATGTAGTTGTCTCCAATATTATTTTGCCCTCTCATCTACTTTTCTACTTCTTTTTATGACAAGGATCACTTAGACTCCGTAAGTTAGTGGTGGAAGACTTGAAAATATTCTAGGAAAAAGAAGCGAATAAAATATGAATGCTTAGTGGGACAGACAGAACTAAATGGATGAGTGGCTAGGAGGAAGGTCTGCAAATATAGTTGTTTTCTTTGGTTTAAAATATATGCAATGATTTCATTCAAGAGCTGTGTACTTCCATTACAATGATTTGCCAGCCTCATACATTCCTAGAATATGCAGTAGGAATTCGTGCTTTCCTGTGTTGTGAAGCACATATGACCTTATATTTTTACTGTAGACTCTTTTCTGGCCATTATTTCAACAAGTACTATGTTTAATCACTGTTTTCTCTCAAAAACATATATAGTGTCAGAAATATACATGAAGTTTTTTATAAAAAGAGTTTTTAAGTCTCCTAGATTTTATGCAAGGCTGAGGCCAATAAAGGGTACAGAAGTTAAAGATTGGCTTGGTATTACACTGTTTGAGGAGGAATGACAAGAAGCCAAGATCCATGAGGTCTGGCATATGCTTTCCCTCATTTGTTTCTCTTCTGCCATGGTCTGGTGGCACAGATTCAAGGAGCCAGTTCTGTTGAGACAGCAGGAAAGATTTTCTTCTCATGGAACAAAGTCTACAAGTATCTGCTAACGGTCCTATGACAGGGCACAAATAATCAAGGTTAGGCTTCTCCAAGCTTCAATGAGAACAAAACTTTAGAATACCCCTAACTGGTAGAACAAAGGAAATACGAAATACAGAATCCTACTTGAAGTTTTGAATGGATATCATCACCCAATCTAATACAATTGTTCAGTACTTAAATAGAATATTTTTCAGCAGCTGAAAAAGTGCAAAACGTTATTAGAAAAATAACTGTGTAGTAGACTCTGCTGTAACATAAACTTGGATATTCTTAATTCTATTCAGGTAACAAAGATTTCAGGAAGCCACAGAACACTTCAGCTAGCAAAACATAAATTACATACCAGTACGTTATCAACTATTGTATCTTAAAATTTTCTGGACAAGTCTTATTGTGCCTATAAGCTTTTTTCATGGTAAGTTATAGAAATGGGATCATATACAGAGTCTGCCAATAAATCGCTAGAATTTACCCACAGCTAGTAGTCTATGAATGCTGAGTTACATCTTTATGTTTTTCAAGTCTTAAACTATGAAGCTACACTGGTAGGCAATGGAAGAAAAATTTTTACAGTATTGCTGATAAAGGCAATCAAGGAAGTTCCAAGTAGCACAGGAGTGCTTCCTTGCTTTCCTTTATATTTCGCCATTCTGATCCTGCCTGACTGTGCATGGAATACTGAATACCTTGACCCTTTCATTCCTGTCAAAGCAAACCTATTTACCATTTACCTAGGGAATGTGAACCATCATCTAAACAATTTTGCTGGAATAAAAGAGCACTTGCTGATTTAGAGCAGTGGACTGATGGACGATGAATCTTGGTGAGGTAGGTTGCTAAGACATTTGCTCTCTGCTCTCTGAACATAGTTCTTATAGCAACATATGCCTCCTCATGCAGTTACGCATCCGTGCTTTGCATGGACCTGTTTGGCTCTGTGTCACTTGTGTGCTCTGGTGGCCACCACTACTTCAGGGCAGTGTTGTGGGAAGACCACAAGGCATTATGGCAGAGAAGTGCATAGTATCTCAGTATGATACAGAGGGAGGAAGCCACAAAGGGAGGAGAAGCTCTTTGGGACACAATTTCAGCATTGAGAAGCCTCAATCTCTAGGGCGAGAGAGCTTGTAAGTTTTAAGATCCAAGATGAGGGGAGTATTGAATCACAATCCTTCTGTAGGGCCAGGTCACTGAAGATCACTCGCTGCCTATTCCTCCTCCCTGCTTCTCGACGCGTGATAGATGCAACCACACCACTCAAGGAGCTCTTAGTTGCCCTGGTTTCTCAGTCGTGTGGTGGCAGCCTCAATAGATCCTGTTCTTAGGAAGCTTTAACTTCCCAGCTCCCTCTATACAGTGGTCTTTCATATTGACTATATTCTCAATTAAAGATTTAAAGAACATTTGTTCCCTGAAGGTACAATACAGAACTGATTGACCACAACATGTATTTTCCACCTGCACATATTTTTTTCAAACAAGTAATGAAGTAGCACCATCATTACTTTCTGTCAGCAAAATAAGCCATCCTTCTTTCTTAAAAAGGACTTTGTTAAAGAGAAGTTAGACCTACATAAAAAATGTGGACTAAGGTCAACACCAGCAAAATAATATCAGTGGAAAAACTTCAACTTTTCTGTTACTTTTATTTTTTTAAACTAAATTCCAGTCTCGTCTATTTTTCGTAACAGCGTTCAAGAAAACAGCAGTTGTTAATCCGAAACTCTGTCAATCATTCTACCAAATGGAACAAAACTCACAGGATATTGAGTTGCAAAGCAAAGTAATAAAAACCAAAACATGGAAAATTTACAGATATACCTCTTCAAATAAATGTTAAAAAAATCCCACAAAGAATATTGTCAAACAAGTCTTGCCTATAAACTAAGTCTTGTCAAATGCTGAGGCAAAGGTTGTTATGATTTCTGGTATAAGTTTTTTGCCCTCAGGGCACTGGTTTACCACTAATCTAGAAAAAAATTTGAAGCGCTGGCTCCCTGTGTTAATATGCTAGTAAGCTATTTCTCATTGCCTTTTTATCTTGGGTCCTTCTAGTCAGTAATTTTCAAAGTCTTCTGTGAGAGAAGGGCTAAAAACAACATGGAAGCACAGAACTAACAATAAGCAAATATTTCTGGGCATCATCAGGAGACAAATACCCATAAAGTCAGATGCACAGACTAGTGCATTAGTGAATCATCATCCGGAGGGCAGAGCACATACTGGGCCCACTTTCAGGAGAAAGGTAGAAACTGTACGCGTTGGATGCTACTGCAGTAATTTAGTCAGAAAGAGCTATCATTTAACATTAATTCTGTTTCATAAAACAGCTGGGGAGAAAAGCAAAATTATAAAGAATAACAAGGACTGTAATGCATTAATTAATCACTTGTGCAAGCAACATCCTTACCCCTCTAATCCCACTTCCAGCCTGGTCTTGCAGACCTGCCTGACTCCCATCTGAAGGGCAGGTACAACTTTAATTTCTGTATGTGTTTTGTCACATACTGCTGGGCTGGAAATTCTCAAATCCAGTTGCTCCTAAATTTGAGTCTCCATGGCAACATTCACAGAGGTGCACATTGGAGCCAGCTGCCAGAAGAAGACAGTTACATAATACAAACAGGAGGATTTCTGCTTTGCACTTTTACTGCCCCGAGATACACAGACAGACAGACAGATAGAATGTAAATAATAGCGGAAAACTCTGGTAGAAAAGTGTATGATACCACAAAGCTATTTGAAATAATTTCAAGAGGTCAGAAATTAGATTTCAAAAGGTGAAAAGTTAAGTTGTATAAATGACTCATATTCATCCTTTGTGTTGTTTTTAGTGCTTAAAACTAGTGACTTTCACTGAGGATATGAAGCTGAGAAGGTAACGTGGTGGCAACATCAGCCGTATGTCAGTTTACTGCCATCTAAATCCAATCTCTGTGTCAGTCAGGTAAGGCTGGAGGTAGATCAGAACTCTCATGTCAACTATGCAGTGCAGAACACTCAGAAAGAAGAGATTTTAGAGAATAACATGTTAGTTTCCCCAGAGTGACTGTAAGGAAATTACTCTGAAATATCAGAATGGAAACTGAACAGCTGGATCTCAACAGTCATCCATTAGGACACATTTGTGATTCCTCCTCATGTCAAAAGTAATGAGAAAATTGTTCAAGAAAAACATCTTCAGAAAAAAAAAAGACTCTTCTTTCTTTATCCAGCCATGTTTCCTCTGTTAATTCTCAGAAGGAATGTCTAAGTCTTGGTCCAATCTCATGGTACACAACAGTTCAAAAACAGCTTTAAAAATACAAGGCAAAAAAAAAAAAGATGGAAAGCTGACACTGACTAAGCCTCTACAGCTGAGCTGAAACATGGAGCTTGGGTAACGTCAGTCCCAGAAAAGCACAGCTAGTTTAGGGTTTGCCTGGCTGATAAAGCTTACCATGGGTATCCTCCTGTCATAGCCTTGAAAAAAACCCAATCTTTCCTGTTTCTCCTGACAGATTTTCTTTGAGTTCATGCCACATCTTGTGCAGCAACAATATTTTGTAAAAACAATGAAAATGTAAAATTCAGAATCTGCATTATGGAGAGTTACAATCTTTAACTATAACTCCACAAGGCATCACCACTTTCCTTGATTTATTTTTTTTCAAGTAGAAGATATACAGGGGCAGTGGTTGGCCCTGGGCTTCTTAATCACCTGATTATGCACGACATGTAATGGAAAAACAATTCTGAGGGAGAGAATTCAGACACAAAATAAGGAGGCAAAAATACAGGCCTGAAATTCAGTTGGAATTTCTGGCTCATTAAAATTCTGAAATTCTGAAATTTCAGTTAACTTCTTTTTCAAATTCAGTCAATAAAGGTAGGAAGCAAATGTACCAGAAGTGGGGAGTAATGGAGCAAACACGAACTGTGAAAATCTTTGGAAATAAATCTAACCAACTTACAAATAAAATCAACATGAATAAGCATCTATAAATAAAATGTGAATAAAATCAGTGTTTATTAAATTCAAATTTACACTAACAAGTATTTAAACATGTTGTGCTCAATAGATCTAGTCAATACCAACAGTCGAAAAGAGTAGAAAATTTCAGAATTATGTTTTCTAATATATTTATTAATAAAATACTTTAACTTAATACATTTTTTAAAGAAAATTTTAAAAATATGGATACGACCCAGAAAGATGGTATCCCCTTTCCCTCGTTCCTCATTTTGAAAAAACAAAATCATAAAAACTGGATAAATCCAAAACCTTTCTGTTGTCCCGAACTAACTTTTTCCTATAACTTCTTCATTTTATCAGCTAATATGAAGGAATCATTTATTCCATGTTTCTTCTGGCAGCATTTTATAAGTTAAAGACCAGAGAATAACTGTAGACACTTCTCCACTACCTAAATAGCTTTGCAATCCTTTGTGGTATTGTTCTGGAGAGGATTTCTCATCCAATTTAGATTTTGACATTTGAGACCCTGAGCAGCAAACCCCATGGCTGGCCAGGAAGAGAAAGGTAGCCGAGGTATTTCCCAGCCATGTGCTGCCCACAGCGTGCATGAACAGCCATAGAGCCTTGCTCTGCCAAGGGGACCCCATGGGGACCACAAACCAAGCAGAGGGACAACCCCTGTCAGGGCACAAAGCCCTGCCATGTTCTAGTGCTTTGCCCAGTCCAGACTTTTACACCCCAAGTGGATATTGAAGCCATAGGCAGAGCTTTTATTTTTTCTGCAGATATGAGCTGTGTTGTTACCATAGTGAACGAAGAGCAGAGAGAAGGGGAATGGCGGCCTGAGAATGGCAAGATGAAAGACTTGCAGTAGTGATACGAACTCATACATCTCCATGGTGCTTCAGTGAAACTGGCTAAGATCATGAGCTCTTATAGCTTTTGTTTAGTGCTAATTCATACAGATTATGCTGCTAGCTTCCACCTGCAATGAATTATAGCCTCTCCTGCATGTGTCAGCTCAATTGTCCAGTACAGAAAGTATGGAGCATACAGGGAAAGTATCTGCCACAGACAGCCCTCCAAGGACCATTTTATTTTCACACCTTTATACTCCCATGTTCATACAGTTGAACCACAGCATAACTAAAATTGCATCTAAATGGCAACGTTTAAGTACCTTGCTGGAACTCCGAAAGTAAAATTTATGGGCTTTTTGTTAATTTGGTGAAATCACAGTAAACATCTCACGGTGGGACATCTCTCAAAGTCAGAACTGGATGCAGGGCTTCAGCCTACCGTTTTTGCCTTTGGCTGTTTTCTGCATTGAATTTCAGCACATTAAAAATTCTTCGTCTTGCATCAAAAGCACTGGATCTTTGTGCAGATTTTCTTTCCAAAGGCTACAACTTCTACCTTCCTAAGCACCAATCCTCAAAAAGTCTCAAGTGAAGCCCTCCTTATGAAAGCTATTTAATTTTATCTAACACAAACCAGGAACAATTTATTGCGCCTTTAGCTCTTCACTTGCCTCCCTGCCTCTCTGACTGTCAATGTTAAAACCAAACTCAAGATTGACATAGAGAGAGCAATTTTGCCAATAGCTAGCCCCAGAATTCTGCACACCAGCATCTCTGAACCTGCATTTTTATCTTACAGGATGGATTACTGATGTTACAGAAACTGCAGATCCTCAAGGAGCGTTCTTTTTCATCCTTATAAAAATTAAACCTTCTATTTCTTATTCCTCTATCTTGCATGCAGATGCCATTTACCACCTTCCCCTACAACTATGTGTAGATTTTTCCAAGATAATATTTCTATATTTAGTTCATTTGAGCAGTTCCACTTTCTGGCAGCTGCAAGTAAAAGAGCTCCAGCTTGTATGGTAAGACCCCTACTCCAGTTCTGAATGGGAATTGATCTTCCTACTTTATCTTGTTCGTAGTAAGTGAAGCACCTCTCTCTGGAGTACCCTGCTTCCACAAACTACTTTAAACAAAAAGCCACTCTGTTAAAGTGGAATAAACATTTTAGAAATTTTGAAAAAACCATTCTGTCATATAAGGAAGAGTAAACATTAAAATCTCAATGTCTTTTCACCCATATATTTATTTATGTGTTTAATTTGCATTTGCTAGGATAGCTATGAACAATAAGCATGAACAGAACTCCAGCAAAGTCCTGAAATATCCTTGATTTTGCTCTTGATGCATATCCTTTCTCCAAATCCCTCTCTTGAGAAAACTTGAAATTAATTTGAAGCATTGTTTGCTTCACCTCCAAACAGAGTTTACTAAAAGACTTAAAGGGAAAATCTACTTTTAGGTAAACCTTTATGGGTGACCTCCAGGGACAGGATGGGAAACATCCATACTATCTACAAAGAAATTGGCTTCATATATTTCTATTTTTATATTTTTCATTATATTGGAAAATTTCAGTATGCCAGGAGAAAGTTCCTCATCAAAATGTCACTAAATAGAAAAATAAAAAATACCCAGACAAATTCAGAAAAAAATCTCCCTTTCAAAAATAAATTATGCACCTTATGTTTATCAGGGAAATTCTCTGTAGATGTATTTCATGAAAATTTATCAGAGTAAACACAAATATGAACCACATAATGTCACACTACTGTGAAGATAAAGTCCAATGATGCTGTTACTTGCAGTTCAAACCAGGCCTAGCCCTGCGTGATTTTTTTTCCTAAGGTTTATCCAAGAGGAACAAGGTGCAAGTTGAAAATTATTTACTAGTGTCTGAACTTCTCCCCATGAATAGGAACTAAGCAAATAAATACTGGAGAAACAATGCAAGGATTTGAACAGATCTGTTCTAATTATCCAGACAGACTAGTAGCTCCCTTATTCCAATATATACCATCATGTTTTGTAACTGCTCTAATTAATGTAATTTAGTTATGTAACTCCATAGGACATGGCAAAAGTGTGCATTATATCAAGTTCCTTTATCAATTCTGAAGTCAATTCCTTCAAGTATGTAGCTCGTAATGTTATGGCCAATTTTTCAGGAAAAAAAGCCCACTTTCCAGGTCATGTTGGTGCTCTCTTATTTCTTGAATTGTTTCCTGAAGAAAATGGGCCCCATTATACTCTCAGTGCAGTCTTGAATGTATTAAATGGATTGAGGAAGGGTGAGCTGAACTGGATCCTTTCTGAATTGCTTGGGTTTGGGTCTGCTTTCACATCTCAGTTTCCAAAAGAGTCACAGTGTACTTTGGATAGTGGCCAAAAAAGAACTTAAATAGTATGCGATATACAATTTGATGGCTACTAACATTTGCTATACTTTGGGGTTATAACAACATTAGTATCCAGTGATTGACACAAAGTGATTGCTAATTGCTGTAATTAATCAAATGTCATTCAGCACTGAGGAGCTATTGACATCCCCCCCACACACCCCCACACTCAAAAGCACACAGGGAAATCCCTTACCCAAGAGGGTCACAAGTTCAGAAAATGCTATTTATTTTTATTACTTTCTCCTTCGTTTGCTATAAAGGCAAGGGTCCATGTGGTCTGAGAACAGTAGCATGACAGTGGGAAAATTTGCACTTTGGCTTCCATCAGCAGTCCCTAATTCAAAATGCTTCTAGAGTCTTCAGCAGTGCTGAGATACAGTAACTGCCCAAATAAACGGGGAGTATGGCAGCCAGATATTTTTTTTGTTTGACATAATTGTTGCAAACACAGATCTGTGATAAGGTTTTATGCAAGAGTACAAACTGATAGCTGGGCTAACAGCTGCTGTTCAGTTAATACAGAAAATGCAAGTGAAAGTTTCATGTAAGGTCAAATCACTAATATTGTAGGTATCACAAGTAACATGAATGTATGAATAATGTCGAGAAAGTCTTCCTGTACTTATTCACTTGCTTTCAAGGTTATGGAAGTGTGAAACAGGTACTGAAATTAAATACATCTTTGGTTATTAGCGGAAGGCTTTTGCAGCAACTGCAGAAAAGTCTTAACAATATTTGCTGATTTTTTTTCCTCCTTTTTCTAAGTGTATGCTGCTTTTGCACTGTCTCTCTGTAGTCATTCAAGAGCTACCAGGAGTATTTGAAGAATATTTTAAATTATTTCTGGATACTACTGTGACTGTTCCTATACAGTGGAATAAGAAAGTCCAAACAGGAACATCTTAGATGTATTCGGGGACGAAAACCCATTCTATATAATAGATGGATATCCCTCAGTACTCTGTCCAAAAAGTCTTAAGATTCCCTCCATAAGTAAATCATGCTGTCCAGTCTGTAAAGGACACCACACTGATGCTGACAGTAGGGGTCAGGTATAGTGCGGGGACAGATATCTATATCAATGAACACCATAAAGCTCAGCAGCCACCTCTGGGATTCTGTGAATGAACAGCTATAATCAGTGTGTAAGGCAGGCATGCACTGACTGTGGATAGAAACAGTAAGACAAGTATGCATTTAAGTAATGCTTATCACATGCTCAGGTGGAAGGAACAAGCACAAGTAAGAGAAGCAGAGCAGACATGTTGGGAACACGCAGCATGCATCTGCGTGCTTTTCACTTGATCTGTGCAAGTCTGTGGTGGCTAATGCCTTCTTAGATGTATAGATTTAATTTTTATTTCATGTGACACTTACCAGTACCTTTGCTCAGGAGTTGGACTCTGATGATCCTTTTGCATCCCTTTCAACTCTGGATGTTCTGTGATTCTGTGAGATGGACCCTTTCCAAAACAGATCTACGCAGCTCTGGAAAAAAATGCCTAGTCCTATGAACAGCTCCATCTTGTTTCTCTGGAAGCTTCTTTTCTTCTTAGTATCGTTATCAGGTTACTTGCACTACCCCTTTGCAGAAAGTAAGCTCATATAAAAACTGCCGGAGCAGGCCAGAGCTGACCACTTTGGATTTTGTTTGGTTTGTTTTTAACCATTGCCCAGAGCAAACATCTAATCTCAGTTTAATGGAAAACTGGCAAGAGCGTCTTTGTTTTCTTTCTCGGCCCAAAGCAGAAAGAAAATAGCATATTTCAAACAAAAAAGCCCCAACTGACAGTATATAAATTATGCATTTCTCATTATTACAGATTATGAAAGATCAGTATAAAGAATTAGATTCTGCTCTTTTCTCTTACATAACTAAGCAGTTGAGAAGAAAACAAAGATTTGTAAACACTATTTAGTAAATATTTTCAATAATTTATTATTACATATCAGTAAATTGTTCCCGCTTATAAATTAGTTCAAAAATACATGGTAAGGCAGATGACAAACAATGTGTGCCAGTCACTATACAGTGTCGCCTGGACTCTGAGTATTTTTTTGTTTCAGGATGTTGTAATACAGCAGAAGCCATTACATTCTAACCACTGGAATTCAATCATTAATCCACCTAATACACTTCCAACATCTTAATTTCCCTATGCTGTCCCTGGTGAAAATATCTGCAATACACACTAACAATATATTGCTCCAGGGAGCATCTTGAGATGTAAGATTTTAAAGCTGTTTTAAGTTCTTCCTGTCTTGTCAAGAGATGGAATTTTAAAAAAATCATCATAACAAGCATTTTTAATTTCGAGAGAAAATATCAATAGAGAGGGGCAAAGAAGATACTTCAGGACACCATCTATGTCCATAGAGACACATAGCAATGCCATTTAATATGACTGCATTAGTTTTTGGGCACAGGCAATGTACTGCCAAACAGTTCTGTGTACAAGCACAATCTCCTCCAGGCATTTCATGTGCCGTGTTTTTTCATTACACATTTCGAATACAGTGTTTTCAAACTATCAGCTAAGTACCATAGCTTCTCAGTAAACTTGACCACTGAACTTGGGAATAGTGTACTTTTGGGCATGATTTTCTTTGAAATGATCAGAAACTGAGTCAATACCTTGCAATGACTTTTTTCTTTGAAACAGATCCAAAGCAAGGGTGTGCTAATCCATTCAGTCTTTCTAGTTACCACACAGGGCATGAAGGAAAGATCACTCAAGCCAGTCTCCATATTTTTAGCTCACTGTTTTCTGTGTTTTCTGACTTTGGTAGCAATTCAAGGCTAACCTCTGCCCAAAGACTCAATATTTGCTTCTGATCTGCATTATTAAAAAGTCTTTTTTGTTGTTGTGATGGGACACAATCCCACTTCTTGACTCACATGCTTATCTCTGACTCTCACCAACCTGTTTCTTCACTGTCACAAGTATCTCACTGCAGAGATCTTGTGGGCATAGTCCCTCTCTCCCTGGAAAATTTCACCTGACCAGAAGAACATAAACCAGGAAAAACAGACAGATAAACATCCTCAAACTCAGGCACCTCTCCTAAAAAGAATCCCACAGTGCATTGAACAAATTTACAGTAACCTGTGGACAAGCAACAAAAACAGATGCTGTTTCGGTCACAGAGTACCTATCTACCCAGTGTGATCAATAAAAATAGGATATATTCTTGAAGACCCAGGGGCACATCTAACACTATTTATTTTGCAGGTCTGTGCATGGATGAGAATATGTTAAAAATATTGAACATGGTATTAAATAATATGGAAGAACTGATGTTACCTAACAGATAATCCTGGTTTGCTCAGACCCAGGGAATCTGGTAAAACACTACAGCTCACATATCTTCTATGGAAATCCATCATTCCCTAGGCTTTGGTAAGTTATCTATCCATATGTTCATGCTCAGGCGGATGCTTATATTCATCAGCTAAATCAACATTCCCAAAGAATATGGTGCCGTAGGGGAAGAAACGTGGGAAAGTTGGCACTGAGGACTTGATATTCATTCCCTCCACAGATGTTTCAGCAGTTTTACCTTACCATACGGTAGCTCTAGCAGGCTTCTGTGGATGGTAGACCCGAAGGGCCTAAGTGCTGCTTTTGGTTTTTTTCTTGTCCAAATGGCATGCAGTTCGTGCTCTTGCAAACTGCTCCATGTCATGATTCAAAATGTGACAAATGTGGAGGCTGAGATTTGATTAAAGATCTCAGTAATAAAATGAAACAGTACCCTAATTTAATCCATTATTTTCTTTCATGGTGTTCAGCAGATCTGTGTCTTCCCTACATCTTCTTGTCAACTGACAGCGTTAATTTTCTCACAGTAGCCACGAGGGTGCAGAGCCTGGAGCAGTGTGGGCACACTTAGGTTGTTGTTCTGTGTCATGCACATCACTGCCGGGAGGCAGAAGTACGGGATTCTCACTTCCATGAAGGAAATGGTTTGCGCTCGGGAAGAAAAGGTGGCAGTGGCACACGGGGGTCCAGAGGGCCATTTTGTTCTTTGTCGGTCCCGTTGGTCAGTCATCGAGTATTTCTTTGTATGTAAATCACCCTCTCTTTGCATATTTTTGCTGTTTATATTGTTGCTGTTACTGTTCTTTTTCTTACGTCATTGCTGTTTGCAGTAAATTGTTCATATCTCAGCTCAGGATCTCTGCCTTTTGTCCCTCTCACCAGAGGTGGGCAGAGGAGGGAGCAGCTCATGGTTTTTCTGTTTCATCTGAGCGCTAACACCATTCCTAAACCATGACACTTGTATAAGATAGAGGTCTTCTAACTCTATGAAAAAGAAGGGTTTAGGTTTTTTTTCAGTTTGCCTATGGATACCAAGGCCTGAAGGATATACAGATACTCATGTTAACCATGATGTTTTTAAAGTATTTCTCTTCTTTGTAAAATTAAAAATGTCAGATAAAATCCTTCCTAAGAAAGTACAGCCCTTCATTTTACATTTTATAGTATTTCAGTATTTACAAACTAATTTCAAAGGTTTCTTTAAATATTTAGTTGGTGCACTTGTATCTGTCTACCTGTGCAGCAAGAGACAGAGAGAGAGGGGAAGGACTGAGAGACAGGGAGATAGATAATTGGGTAGATAAAGGGACACTTCAATCTTGACTACTACTGATATAAACATGAATCACATTTACTGAAGTCAGAGTGATATCTCTTGTCTGACACCTGGAGAAATGAGAGCAGAATGTTACTCTTAACACTTTTTAAAAAACCATTATTGGAGTTATTGCATCAATTAACATTCTCAAATATAGTATTTTTCTCCACAGACCTATGAGTTCTGCCATCTAGTGAGCTGCCCAACTGTGATTTTAAGCACTAGCCAGTCAATAATACTTTACATTGACAGAAGTGGAGGTGATAGGATTATCATTAAAATGTGAAATCTCCAAATAATTTTGTATTTATTAACAGACTTGGAGAAAAAATTATCATGATGCTAATAGTAAGACGTATATATTTAGTCAGAGCCTGAGAGACATATAGATTGTTTTTGATACTATATTTAAACAAAATTATTTAAGAAAACTTTATATATGCGTGCCTGAAATGTGCATATTTGACTGCATATCCTCTTTTTCTGACGCACTAGTAGCTTGTGAAGGAATGGATTCTGCAAACACATTTATTCTTAATTTTATTTAGGTAAATAACACTATTAACCACAAATACCATAAATATACAAATATGCTGGTTTTGACCATGTTTGTATTTCATCTAGTGTAATACAGACACAAGACTGACTGAAATATCACTTAGCTTATTGTACTAGCTATAATAATAATATAAATATAGTCAATAATAGTTTGTACTTCCTTATGTATATGTATGTACACATATATATCAAGTAATAAATTAACACCATAAAAACTATTGTAAACAACAATATGCAATAAATTATGATATTTTTAATACTGTAATGATACTGGGAAAAGCCAGGGCAGGACATTATTTTCTTCTAATTGCATTTCCTAAGTGCAAGAGTTGTAACAAAACAACAGATGCTAGACATCGCTAGAGATATGAATCTTTGATTTGTTTTTATAACTGCTCTGACATTTAGGCTGTGGGCTTTACGAGGAGATTCCAAGGCAAATGTTTTCATCATCATCTGACTCATTTTTGCCTGAAGGAAATACCAATTTTAAAAAAGAGATAAATAAGCAGCAACAGCGGATTATTGTTAGTCAAAATTTCCTCTGGTGATTCTGCTGTGTTTATCATAAAATGTCTGAACACTAACTTTCACAAAGCATTACATATTTTCTTACTCTCACGCACCACATTTATCTTGATTTGTGTTTGTGACTCAAACAGTCCTTATAAATCATCTCACTTGTCTAATATGGCCCTTATGGGGTAATTACATGTTCACTGGAAGACAGTAGCAACTAATGGAAGAAGCCAGCAAAGAAAACGTGCAAAAAACTCTCCAACAAATCACAAGCAAAATGTCATTGTGTTTAATTACTCTCGCCAGCAATATAAGCACGTGACGGTGCCTGCGTGTAGTGATGAATATAGCATGTGATTAGCACTGAATGTAAAGGCATGCACTGCCAAGGGGAAAGTGCTCATCTTCTGTAATAAATTCTCTACTAGATTTTGAGAGATACTATAGACCCTATGTACATAAGGCCCCAGAGCAGGTTCAGGATCAACCTTTCCTTCCAGGTTACCATATGATTTTTATTTTTTTTTTTAATAATTGTCTGTGCTGGATCTTCAATACTTTCATATGTCTGTACTTTTCAGAACAGTTTACCAAAGAGCATGAAGTACAAAATTTTCTTTGAACATAGATTTTAATAGGTAATTATTCCATACTCAATGGTAGACATTTAATAAATATAGCTATGTTTTGTAAATCAATTCTGAATTGTAAAAATATTTGTAGTCCCTCACAAATATGTACCGTGAAAGTTAGACATTTTCCTCTTCTTAGAGGAAGATCTGAAATGGTCTTTCTATAGAAACTGAAGTCTGCCCAAATCTAGCCCACTGACGGGGCCCAACAATTTGTGTATGGCTGGATGCTCATACATTCCTCCCTGACTGTGGCAGGAGTCTTCAGATCTCCACAATGTGAACACAATTATTTAAGAGATACAAAAATGTAGTATTTTAGATGAAGAAACTGCTTCATTTAGTGAAACACAGGGAGTCTTTGAGGGGAGAAGTGGATGTGATTGCTAGTAGATCAGTTGTGTTTCATTTTTGAATTAATGTCAGTGTTTTTTCAAGTGTTACAGTATAAGAAAATACTACAAGAGGGTTTTGGGTTTTTTTTAGCTTTGAGTAAAAAGGCTACAGAAAAGTCACATGCGATGGAGAATGAGAATTGTGGTCAGTTTATCACGTGTTGCCTCTGCCACTCCTTCTTCCTCAGGAAAAGGACTCCTCACACCCTTCTATTGCTCCAGCGTGCGGTCCTTCCTGTGGAGCAGAGTCCTCCATGAACTTCTCCAATGTGAGTCCTCCCATGGCTGCAGGTCTTCATGAATTGCTCCAGTGTGGGTCCGCCATGGGGTCACAAGTTCTGCTAGCAAACGTGCTTCAGTGTGGGCTCCTCTCTCCACAAGCCCACAGGTCCAGCCAGGAGCCTGCTCCAGCGCAGGTTTCCCACAGACATCTAGCTGCTCCACTGTGGAGTCCTCCATAGGCTGCAAGCAGACCTCTGCTTCCCCCATGGACCTCCATGGGCTGCCGGGGCACAGGTGCCTCACCATGGGCTGCACCACGGGCTGCAGAGGAATCTCTGCTCTGGCATCCAGAGTACCTCTTTCCACTCCTAATACACTTACCTTGGCGTCTACAGAGTTGCTTCTCTCAGCCTGATTACACTCTCCTGGCTGCACTTGCCATTGCACAGGGTTTTTTTTTCTCCTTGTTAAATCCATTACCCCAGAGATGCTACCACCATCACTGATGGGCTTGGCTTTCACCAGTGGTAAATCCACCTTAGAACTGGCTGGCATTGGATCTGCCAGACATGGGGGAAGCTTCTGGAAGTTTCTGACAGAAGCCACCCCTGTAGCTCCCAAAACTTCGCCGTGCAAACCCAACACACATGTATGTAAAATATCAGCCAATTTTCTCTCCTGCTTACTTCAAGAGTGAAAAGCCAATATGTGGCAGCTACAACTTTGAGTCCATAATGGTAAGAACACCTTGCAGTTAAGATTGCATTTATCAAAATGCTTATTTCACATCCTTTGGGAATTTTGACTACCTTTCTGCACAGCCATGCCTTCGGTCTCTTCTCTGGAGGCTAGAAGTAGAAGCCAGAGAGGTCTATAGACTCCCTGAGCCCTTTTGCTTGTGTGTGACCTGCAAGAATGGACCTCTTAGGTATTTGTTTGGCGTTTAGACTAATTTATTTTCTGCAAATGAAGATGTTCCAAAAACAGAGCAAAAACTACTTCAGTATCCACAGTGTTGTTGAATAAACAGAAGCTAAATAAAGCAGACTTCAAATATTATCCCTTTCTCAAAATGAAAGACACATCTGAATGGTTTTCCACATAAAAGGTAATAAATATATTGGCTGATTCAGACAAACAAGTACTCTAGATATTAACAGAGGAAATTATCTTTCATGTTGAGTTTTTTATGGGTTTTGTTTTCTTGTCTCTTTTAACATGTTTTGTCAAGAATTTCACTATCAAAACTCAGAAGAAAAATCTGTATCGCAGAAGGATATGTAGAGCTCTTTACCTGAAAATGACATGGATTAACTTGCAGAATGAAATCTGGCAGCATTTGTGCAAAATAAATGGAGTTCTACAGTAAAGTTCTTTTATGGAACTGTCGATAGCTGAGGGCACAAGCTCTTTCAACTATGTCTGAAGAGCTTCAAGAAGGAATCACACACTTCAAATTCCTGTTCCTAGCATTTAAGATCTAACTTACAGGCTGGAAATAATAACTGATTTCCAAAAGATTTTCAGAAATTATTTTGAGAATAAAAAATTCTGACATCTATTTGAAGTGTTTGCAAAATGGCTTTGAGCTCTGATTCTCCAGAGTTGTACAAGATCTATTGTTATAAAGGAAATGAAAACACTTCAGAAGCCTGCTATTTCTCCTAAATAAGTTTTCCTTTATTTTAGGATTAAAATACTAACAATATGCATGTGCATCCTGTTTTCTCTCCTGGAATGCTGAACTGCAAAATTACATGACTATGCAAATTTGAAAAGGAACCATATTTACATAGATTAGAAATGTGCCCAGATAGATAAATAAGTAAAAATTACTGATAGGCATTATAAAAAATACTAAAAAAAGAGCTTATGAATCCTGTACCAAGAAAAAAAATGCAATCAGGTCTAATACTCTTTTGGAGCACCAGCAATAACAGAGGTTTTCTTATTCAAATTCTTATTTGAGTCTAGTGAGATTTTACTTCTGTTCTCCAGATCGTTTTAATATAAAGCCTCTTTCTTTGTTCATTTGCTGTTGCAGTGGTTTAGAGTTATGGAAAAGAACCACATATTTTCCAGAATAATGAATGTCTGAAATAGTGTGACGACAGCAGGGAAAACTATAGTCTGTTTCATTTTTCATTGTTAAGCATTTGGTGGAGTCATTTGCAAAGTGATTTCAAATTGCGTATAGACATTCTAATTTGGACTCGGTAACCATTTATACCCGTTTGCATGGCTGTAAATAACTTCACAACATGCTAGCCAGTGAAGAAGCAAGCTCAGTACCCTCGACAGAGCCATTAATTTCTTGCTTTTATATGCATATCTATCGTCTGTGCTCCAAACCAGTTTTTTTCTCTTCATTTGTAAGGATATATTTTTGTCAATGTTTCCTAGAAAAATAATAGGAGGAGTGCAGGAGGTCAGACAAGGTTAATTCCTTGAAATGAATGGAGATTAAGAAGTTTTCAGGCTGTCCTGGGGGACACCTAGCAGGCATATGTCTATTAATGTTGAAATGATAGCTGTTAAAGCAAGTGACCTTTAGAGCAGTGAGAGAGGGAAAAACAGCGCAATTACATTGAGGTGGATGGATATGCACAGACCAAAGGGTCGACAATGCACACGTTGTATCCTCGTGCACATTTTGAATGGATTTTGTTTCAGACTAGCCCTAGTTTGGTTCCTTAGGCAGAGTGACTGCAGCAGGAGAGCATTAGATACATTCCTGGAGCATGTTTAGGTTCACTTTAAAGAAATCCGGTGCCTTGAGACCACTCCACAACCCAAACCAGCCATCTTTGCTGCAAGTAGGAACATTTGGGATATTCAGTGCAAAGGCATGTGCTGACTACACTGAAGAGCTAACACAGCTACAGCTACAATACGGCACGTATTTGTATATGCAGCAGAGCTTTGCTGCATAAACTCACAGCCCCACTAGTTTTCAGTGTAACTGCCCCCTCCCAAGCAACATATAAGAAAAAATGTACATTGCCCATCTGAGGCTATGACTACAAGCAATATGTTCCAGAGACCATAAATCAGTTTCATTTCTTCTTCTGTTTGTCCTGAAATAATGACTGCACCCTTCAGCCTCCTCAAACTTGTCACTTTCCAAAAAACAGAGAGCATTTTCTTGAATACTTAGTACTCAACACTGCCACTTTTTTTTTTAAGGTGTAATATTTTCTGCAAGGAAAGGATTGCAATAATGAAAGTATCAAATGTAATTTTGCATAGCTCAGCATTAAAACGTCACAAGTTATATCTCTGGAGACTGTATTAAAATTCAGATGACTAAAAAATAATTAGGGAGTGTGGAATGACAGAGATGTCACTGATCTTACTGTAATTAATTCTGTAGAGTTCATATTATGGACTTTCCCTTATTGATCTCGGAGCTAAAAATATAAAAATCTGGTAATGTCGTGTGGTAATAGGCTTTCAAGCAGATGGGGATTTTTTTGGAAAACACCAAATACCATTATTTTCAATATTAACTTATGAAAAATTGACTTTTGTGTTGCTGGTGACTTATAGTTCTAAACTGATTAATTTTTTCGTCTGTTACTTAGAAGTTAACTGTTTAGTGAAGATACTAAACAGCTAACACTGTATTATCATATATGACTTTTAAACATTCAGCTACTTGAAGTATTGAATTGTATATATAAAATTTCAGGTGAAAATCAGTAACTATTTTTATTTATATGAGAAAAATTTCACTTTTGCTGTAGAGTTGATATGTAGGTCTTGGAAGCTGTGTGAAGAGGGAAAAAGAGGGCAGTCTGTTGTGTTTAAGGGACCTGAATTTTTTGAAAAGCAATGCTTGGAACACCGTAGTTACTGCTGTTACATGAGTTGAAAACAGAACATGGATGTCTATTTTCAAGTATTTAATAAGAAAACACAGTAAATAATTTATCACTGTCTCTTTTCAAAGCCTTTGGAACTATATTTAGTAAAAATCTTTACAGCTTGCACAGTACCATTCAAAGGCTGAACTATGTCTTCATGTAGACATCCGCATTTATCCATCATACGTGGTGGTCTATCAAGTTGTTTTCTGTCATTATCTTTGTTTGATTCCAGAGTAGCACAGTGTCATTGAGTCAGAAGAACAGCTGTTCATTCCTGCAAATAACATGCCTCAGACAACTCATGTCATGCCATGTGGACTTACCCTGGAATTCCTTGTTAGTGTCTAGACAAATCAAGAATACAAATCCTGGTGCAAGACTTCTTCTTTCAGATCAATTGTCACTTTATTCTATTTCTTTTGATTTCTCAGCTGCACACTGGACACATCATTTTTATGGCTAGCTGACAACTAGATATCTTATGTTTTGAATACAATCTTTCCAAATCCATGGGATAATAATAACAACAATAGCAACAGAAGTAAATATAATCAGCCTACATTATTATCTTTTTTCTGTTCCACTCCACCCCAAGAAACAAGTTTTACAACAGCTAGTCCAGATCACCCAATCTTTTGGCTTAACCCCAGCTGGCGGCTAAGCGCTGCACAGCTGCTCACTCACTCTACCCTGATGGGATTGGGAAGAGAATCAGAAGGGTGAAAGTGAGAAAACTTGTCTGTTGAGTTAAAGACAGTTTAATAGGAGAACCAAAAGCCATGCATACAAGCATGGCAAAGCAAGGAGTTCGTTCACCACTTTTCTTGGGCAGGCATCTCTAGCAAAAGCCCAACTCCATCACATGTAACAGTGACTTGGGCAGTCTCCCTGCTGGTGGTACAGGATAAGGAGCAGGGAAGGTCTTGGCTCTGTGTAAACACTTCTCAGAAGGAATTAAAAACATCCCCGTGTTATTAGAAATAATTGCAGAGAAAAGGAAAAGGAAAAGGAAAAGGAAAAGGAAAAGGAAAAG